>CAXHWN010002575.1:0-13000 GCA_964020975.1 Hermodice carunculata
GGGCAACAGCTTTCCTCGGCAGGCTTTGGGTGTAGCACAACAAGAGTTAAATAAAAAAACTCTGAAGCAGGTGACATTTGATCACCAGCTGGTTTTGGCTGGTTTGAGGGGAGAATCTTAAGGTTTTTTATTTGGTCAGGAAGTTTTGGGGGGTACAATTATTATCAGATTTACCATTTGACTCTTTACCAGATTGTGAACACATTTTGACTGCTTACCCTCCGGGAGACTGAGTCAACAGCTTTCCTTGGGGCACTTAGAACGCATTGTGGCCAGAGTGCAGCCAGGAAAACGGTTGTCTGATGACATGTTGTTCATCGACTTTACATATACATGTATATTATGACATTGAATGCTTTCTGTTGATTTGTCATGGGCAAATGGATACACTTAAACATTTGGGACTGGATCATCAAGATAAAGTTCTTTTGATTGTTGAGAGAAAAACTTCAGTGAATAACTATACCATCAGTACAGAAAGAACTTGTTGAAACCCGTAAAATTTTTACCCAGATGTGAATGTTTTCCTGGCTGGAATAGGACAGAGGCAATATCTTCACTTGTTATACCAAGGCAAGAAGTTGACCTTTAGTGTGATGTCCTGATGGGTCTCATCTGTAATAATTATGATTGCAAATATGGCACATGAATGTGAAATTTAAAGAAAAAAACTCTTGACCAGATGACAGTGTGCTGCATCTGGGTGATTTTGGAGCTATTCTAGCGGGAAAGGTTGAAGGCACATGATAATGAACCAGTTTCGTCCATTTGTGAATAAACGTTTTCAATCTTGATACATTTTAGGTGGATTTCTACACTGAAGCTTTAGAGAAGGTGCTGATCAAAGATGAAACTGGGATCAAACTGGTTCCTGAGATGTACGCAGTCCCTCATGACAAGGTAGTTATAGCCACATTAATGCTTTTAGTTTTGTTTGTCACATTTTGATTTACTCTACATAGTATGCTAAATGCTAAAGCTGACTTTGTCTGAAAGACATGTTTCACTGTATTATTATTAATATTGATTGATTGATTGATTGATTGATTGATTGATTGATTGATTCATTCATTCATTTATTTATTTATCACAAAAAACTCATTAGTGGAAATAGTGTACAGAAGCTAGAGGGGGTCATAGGTGACATTTGAGGTTTTGATTAATGGTCATGAATAAAAAATGCATTATTATGTCTAAGAATTTTGGTTGGAAATTACAATTATGATTCAGGGTTACATAATGAAAACAAAACATGATCATAAATCATGCCACAAAAGTGAGAACTTCTTTCCCAGTTAGCATGAAACAAATTTGTATTGTCATGCATCTCTGCAACTGTCAAACTAGACAGCCAGCCAGTCAGCTAACCAAAGTTATAAAATTTGTATGGTGATGAGCAGGAGCAGCTTATTGCATGTGGCTACTTTAATATGACAGCAAAATTTTCTGCATCAACTGCTGAAGAGCTAATTGGTCAAGCAGACTCTAGCTTCATTTATAAAGATAGAAGGAAAGCAAATATGAGATGGATGCCTCCTACTTCAGTGCTTATTTGTAAAATCCTTCCCTTTGTTTGCTCTTTGAAGTATGTGTCACGTGTAACTGAAACTGTCACTATAAAAATTATAAGAAAGGTTTAAATGCTCCTGAAATTTATGTATAGGGCTGCTATTATGCTTCAGAGTGCATCATTTTCAACCTGGTCTAAATTTGCAAAAGTGCTTGCCCCGCCCCCCCCCCCCCCTTTCGCAGCTGTGTGCCAGCTCTCTGGCTATACTGCAAAAAAAAAAATATATATATATACTGCAATTCTGCTGTGTCCCTCTTACAAAATAGTTCATGAGTTTCTCCCTCGTACGAGGCATGTTGTGTGGCAGGACACAAGATCTATTGTGTTGCCTTTACACTCAAACCAGATGTCCTCATAAAGGAACTTCCATTTTGAGGGAATACTTTTGAGGTAAGTCATGTGTCCTGCATGTATCGTTTTGAAGGTGTTTCACTGTGGGAGTGTCACAAAATACTTCTTCCCTTTCAGGTGGATTCTGAGTGTCGGAACCCAAACAGCCAAGAGAGAATGGCTGTGGGGAAGCTTCCCCACTCCTGGGCTCAGTCCCTCTATGTGCTAGGTAGACTCTTGGTAGAGGTGAGTTCATTTTTATTGTCGTATGCACAGTTACGCCCGTCTCAAAATTCACAGCAAAATGCATTGCTGGCATTTCACTGCAGTTGTGCTTGTGAAGCGATCTACTGTGTACGTGGTATAAATGGTTTACCTTGTGGCTGTGGTCCCAGCAGTCATTGGTTGTGTTATCCCTCCACTCCAAGCCAATGGTATACTCATTCTTTCCGCAACCATCCACCCGCCACCGGACCAGGAACAGTCCTGCTACATACACCAATGATGCATGTGATCCATCACAATATTCCTCCCTGTTTTACTTATTTCTTCTTTTTTATTATGCTCTCCTCCCTCCCCCCCCCCTTCCACTGGAGGATGGGATGGGGATATAGTAATCGCTTTTCTGTGCATCTGTAAATTGTAAATTGAGACATTTGTTTCAAAGGGGGCCAAACTATAGAGAAAGACATAATATCAACTTCACAAAGGCAAGAAAGGAGATTAGAAGAGGACTCAACAGTTTCATATAGAAACAAAGTATTAAGAAAGGAATCTGTAACAAGCCATTTGATGAATGGAAAGTTAAAATAATGGAAAAAGTGGATGAAAGAATTAAATACCTGAGAAAAGGACCTCTTCAAAACTGCAGACAGATTAAAAAAGTGCTGCAGGATTCACATTGTAGCCAGGAATTGCAAGACTTGCATGACAAGTTTGTCATCACACCTGATGACAAAGCTTGTAATAACATTACACTAACTTGTAAACCATACTACATTAATACAATACTCAGTGAATTAAATAATGAAAGTTATCAACAGGCAGGAACCTCTGATACTGTTATGAAGTACCAAGAGGATAAAAACAAGGAGTTGAAATGCATTGTCTCAAATGAGGTGATAAATTACCAATTATATATGCAATTGTCAAAATTCATAAAAACCCTGTTAAATTCAGGTCCATCATTGCAGCAAAGAAATGTGTTTCGAAACAAGTTGCCAAACTTGTCAAAAATTCACATACTAATTATAACTACTGCAAAAAAAGTGAAAATGTACACCAGAGTGAATAGACTGTGGATTACAGATAGCACGAGTGATATTCTACTAGACATTGACAAAATCAGCAATAAGAATGGTGCCAAATCAATTCATACTTTTGATTTCTCAACATTGTATACAAAGACTAACTTGACAGACCTAAACAATGTGTTAATTTCAATGTTGGATAAAGCGTTCAAAGGTGGTACATGTCAGTGTATTAAAATATCTGGTGCAGAGGCTAAATTTGATAAAGGTAAGAGTAAAGGAATATCTTACATGAAGCAAGAGTGTGCTCAAATGATAGAATACATTATCAACAATGCATACTTTTGCTTTGGAACCAGAGTCTGTCAACAAATAGTAGGCATACCAATGGGAACAGATCCAGCCCCAAATATTGCCAACCTTTATTTACATTATTATGAATCAAAATGGATGGAGGAATTGGCAAAAACAAACTCTACAGCTGCAAGAAGATCATATTCTCACACAAGAAGATTTATAGATGACCTGTGTGCTTTAAGCAATGGAGATGAAATATTAAAAGGGGAACTGGAAAAACATACATGTATATCCCAGAGAACTAATATTAAATCTGGAAAATGAAAGTGATACAAAAGCTACTTTTCTTGATCTAGATCTAGAAATAAAGAACAACCAGTATGTAACAAAAATATTTGACAAGAGAGACCAGTTCAAATTTGATATTATCTCCTACCCTGATCTGACAGGAGACATTCCAGAGAAACAAGCATGTGGAGTGTGTATTGGACAAGTGATATGTATTGCTAGAAAGGCCACACTTTTTAGCGGTTTTGTCAATAGAGTCAGAACTTTGTTGCAAAAACTACAATGTAAAGGTTATAAAAAAAAAAAACAACTACAAAAAATTCTGTTGAAATGTTTCCAGAGATACGACCAAATACCTAAAAAATACAACACTAACTCAAGAACATTAGTCAAACAATGTCAAGATGGAGCTTGAAATTACAAAGTGTAGTCCTCAAAGTATTTAGAGTGGTAAGAGGGAAAGCACCCGGGGTAAAATATACTTAACCCACCTAGAGAATTTCCTCTAGTCCGTCTTAAGTGGCAAAACCATGATCATACTCACTTTTTGCAGGATTTCTTTCATCTCATCTATCATCCAGTATAGTGGAAGAGGTGGCTTCCAGCTAATACCTTAGAACACTTTACCTCATGACATATTAAACATGCAACATGCAATAACTTTTTGTATTTCTGTAATTCATGCGAAGCGATTAAAAATAGATATCAAAATAGTTTCCATTACAATTTGCTGAAAAGGTACGTACTGAACTATAATGTTAAAGAATTTGTTGATCTCGATCATGATCTATCAAGCAAACATGTTTACAAATAGAACAAGATTCTAATGAGTATTGTGCCACCATGCAGTCTGGTAATTTCCCTTGCTTTCTGTCATGAATGCTGACTCGTGCTTTGTTTTGCCAAAAAGAAAAATTGTTTCGTCATATTTTTTGTTTTAAAAACAACACGCAAAATATCTGTCTTTCATAAATGACATATAGCAGCCCTGGATTGTGATCACTGAGTGACCATCAACTTCTTTCCAGAAACATGGCAAGTGTGTGTGAGTCAAGTGTGGGGTCACGGTGCCAACCTGCTCACCTGCCCTCCCTTTCTACTATGAATTTTGAATCTGCTTTACTTCTGACACAAAGATCATTCACATGTACCCATTTTCATTAAATTCTGTGTAAAATGTCTCTGGTTCAATAAATTGTTTGTGATCAAGTCTGACATTCCTACAACGGTTGATGCTTTTGCTGTCAGAGTTTACACCACAGGATGTCGTGGAACAAGCCTGAAAATTTGTAAATCAATATCAACGCATTTGATTGAATGGAAACAAACATGGGACCAACTCAGATTTGCAGAATAGCCTTTATGATTGCAGTAAACAGGAGCTCGGCCAATCTCAACCACCTGAAAGTGTTTCCTTGTAAACAATAATCACGAGCCTAAAATCATTGATCTTCTCTCTTTTTTTGTGTGTGTGCAGGTGTGGTTCCAGGGAAATTTTACTGCTGCATCAAAAATAGACCCTTGTAATCTCTCTAATTAAAAGTCTATTTTCATTATGGGATTATCCTTTGACTTACATGACACATAATTCTGTTTTCAGGGAAACGCTATCCCGCAATGAGAGAAAATAGTGTCCCTGCTTGTCCAGTTTTGTGACATGCATCTTACTCCAAATTTGATCATCAAAAACATGCCTGGCAATGCTATTGTCACATGACATGCTTGTAATGAATTTTTAATGTTTGAAAATATGGTCAGTTGGATTTAGGCCAAATTATAGCGGGAATTCGACAGGCAGGTCAGTTGGATTTAGATTTATATATTAACCATTATGGGGAATCTGGGAGCTATTTGTAAGAAGACAGGCGGATGGGATTTTTTTTCTCCGTCCAAAAACTGCATTAATTTTGAGGTCGAGTCCGGTAACCAGAAACAAAGAGATATAATCCTGTCAGTCAGTTTGAAATGTTGCCTTTTGCACCCAGATTTCTTTTCACATGAAATTGGTAACATACATCTCTTAGAAATTCTTACAAATATTTCATATCGCTACTTTTTTGTGCTGTTGTAGGGATTCCTCTCCCCAGGTGAAATAGATCCGCTCAACAGACGTCTTGTAGCTGAACCCAAACCAGACCTGGTGGTACAAGGTAAAAGGCTACAATTTGTGATAAATACTTCTGTCTTGCCAGTCAGTAATAGAAAGTGCTGTGCATGGGACTAGTAGATTTAGACCTACATTTGTATCATGATGCCATGCCTGAAGGTCAATAGGCCTATAATATTTTGGTGATGGCCACAGAATCTGCGGATTTTCATACAACTTTATTATATTTCAGCATCTTAATGGCTGGCCACCGTCTTCTGTCACCATTCAGACAAGTGCCATGCACAGTCTGATAAATGTTGAGGAAACCCTGGGCCATTCCTGTTTGCCATGTGACCTAATTAAAATATGTTTGGTGTGCCAGGCTGGGGCTGTCTCCTGCAAAGCAGACCACACTCAGTATTACTTTCTACTACGCAAGTGCAACAGAACAAAAAGTGGAGATTGGTGTGTTTAGCAGGCAAGCTCTGCACCTGGCTGGCTACAAGTGTAGTTTGCTCTGCCAAGTGTCCAAGGCAATGAAGTTTAGCCAATGACAGGCTCAAAATAACTTGACTTCAGTGACCCATCAAACAGAAACACGAATTGCTCCATTCCCCGCAGATTCAGTGTCACAATCTCAGACCTAGCTTGCAGCACAGAGTCTTGTCTGTGCAGACAAGTGTTCTAGTTGGTCTCTTATTTTCTAGTCCTATACATCTACATATAATTGGAATTTTATAGCAAGCAGGAATGCTTAAGATAAGAAAACCAGTCACTTGGAGAACTTAATACAAGCGAGAGTTTGGCTGTTTGTGCACAGAAAGTATGCAATTATATGCAGCATGAGCAAGCAAATTATCAAGCCACTGTCAGACACCTTTCTGTCAGCCACTGTCAGACACCTTTCTGTCAGCCACTGTCAGACACTTTTCTGTCAGCCCTGTCAGACACCTTTCTGTCAGCCACTGTCAGACACCTTTCTGTCAGCCACTGTCAGACACCTTTCTGTCAGCCACTGTCAGACACTTTTCAGTCAGTCACCATCAGACAGTTTTCAGTCAGCCACAGTCAGACAGACCCCTGTGTGGTTTTTTCTGGTCGACAGAATATGTACTGTACGTACAATTACATGTACGTGATGTACAGTATAGAGATTTGAGTATGTGGACTTGTAAACCTACATGCAACTTAACATGTGTTTTCTATATTGATATGTAGGGAAAATACAAGTACTGTATGCCTCCCAGTGAGCCCCAATGCTCCACTAAGCTCTAGCTGCACATTGCTGAAATTGATAAAAAAAAAAAAATGAAAATAAATTACATATTTAACATTTAACCCTCTTTTTCTATGGTATTAACGGTTAATGTATCTACATGTATAACATTCAACATATATGTGCAAAGTAGAGACTGGTACTAAAATGTGCTAAGAAGCCAAGGCTGTCACTGGGGTGAGGGCTGTAGCATGAGTCAGTTGTATGCTCACATGTTGCCTGTGTTTTGCAGTTGTGATACTTGCTGAAGACAAGTCTATCCAAGAGAAGCTGGCCTACAACGATCTGAAAGTACAGACTATAGCAGAGGTGGCACCCATCCAAGTGTATCCAGCTCGGCTGTTGAGTTACATCTACGCTCAGCTGGGTGAGTGGACAATCTGCCCTATTTCAGGACTAATCATAATCAAAGTCGCACTCGTCTGAATCATTATGATCATTCCACATTCAAATCCTGGTGAAAAAAAAAACTTTCGTTGGAGCATGAGCATGTTTGTACTTCAAAAACAAAAAACAAAAAAACCAGGATGATTATGGTCACTAGTGTCCCTCAGTCCAAAACCTATGTCTCTGAAAGGGTGAATTTGAGGAACTGTTCATTTATGGGAGAAAAATAAAATGAAACTACCATAGGGCACAAAGATAAATAATTATAGACACATACGTTGTGGATTTAAAGCATTGATTTGACTGTACTTTACTGGTATTGTGTGGTACTGGTGTGTGTATGTATGTGTGTTGGTATACATGTATATATATATATTTTTTTTTTCCTGTGGCTCCATAGAAGAATAAAAATGAAAGTAACTAAAAACTACAGATTGTTACCTATATTAATTTTTTATTTTTTATTTTTTATTATTATTATTATTATTATTATTATTATTATTATTATTATTATTATTATTATTATTATTATTATTATTATTATTATTATTATTTATTTTTTTATATTTATTTTGTGGAGTGTGGGTTTAACCTGTCAAGTCACATGGGAACTCTAAGTTTGAAATCATAACATCAATCAATGGTCTTAACTTAGTAGTTACTTAACAGCTGTTATTGACATCTGTTTTCAGGCAGAAGCACAAAGCTGGGCCTGACAGGTCGACCATCAGATGTGATGGGAGTGCTGACAACAAGTAAGCTCTATGCCCTGGGAGACCAGATTCTGGCGTTTTTGCCTCAGGTGAGAAATTTATTTTTGGTAAAGCTGTAAGAGATGAAAAATATTTTATTTTTCATCTCTTGGTTTAAACATGTTTAGGTTTGAACATGTTTAATAAAATATGTTTAAACCAAGAGATGAAAAATTAAAGTTTTCAGATTGTGTCCTGCATCTATTTTGCAAATTTTGTTTGTTTTGTTTTTGTTTTTGTTATCAAAACTTGGTGAGTATATTAAAATTTCTAGGCTGACCATAAGATTGCTTTAAACTCATATTTATTCTTTGTCAGTAAAAATGTTTCATCCTCTGCCCTAGTGAGCAATGAAAAATGGTGAAAATTCAAGATTATAATTGATCTATTTTCCATTGATCATGATGCTTGTTGTAACATTTTCATGATGTTATTACTGTATATTATTCTAATAGCTATCATATAGTCCTGGGTTTTCCTGGGGCATAAAATTTTCCTGAATTTTTACCCCGACAAGAAGGTCTATTTGGCAATTTTTTGACATGGGGTGTTTTTTCCAGTGTGGAGCTGAATCCAACTCATGGTCAATTTTGGAAAATAAAACTCAGGAAATTTTGTGTGAATGTAATTTGGAACTAAATATAGATTCTCCAAATATAAATGATTAATACTTGATAAATGAATGATGGGCATGTGACTCTTTAAACTGGACATGTTCCATGTGACCAGAGCTGAGTGAGAGTTGTATAAACTGACTCAATTTGAAACACATAACAAAATACTGCACCAATCTCTACAAAACCAAAAGGGACTTTGATATGTACGAAGTTTGGAGAAACAGGGTGGCTAACATGGTTCAGCAACTTGATCAGGCCAAAAAGACTGTTTTACTTAGACATCTAGATATGCCAACTCTCCCTCATCACCAGGGACTGTCCCTGAACAGTCATCACTAGCTCACAATGCTGGTAATCTTACCAATATCTACTAATCACACCATACAAATCCAGTAAATATTACCACTGCCTGGTAATCACGCATTCATTATCACACTGTGCTTTCATTTAATGTAAGAAAAATACTCAGTGTGAACATTTTTATAATTCAGAATCTGTCATGCCAGTCTGAAGTACTTTGCCATTGTCCATTCTTGCAAGTAGACTTCTTACAAATCAGAAGAAATCAAAGGCCATGGTAATCTGCTTCACAAGAAAGAAAGGTTTTATTGGGAGATGAGGGATTAAAGATTCACATGGATTATGAAAGGCTGGAAACTGAAAACCATCTAAGAATGTTCGGGGAATCTATATTGATAAGAATTTCTCATGGGATACCCAAGTCTCCCAAAATTTTGTCAAAAACTGGCTATAAATTTAAATATATTCAAAAAGATGAGGCACTATCTACCATCTTCTTGGCTACCTGTCCTGTCTTATTTGCTTATTTTCAAAAATTACACTGCTCCCAGCGTGTCTCCACAAGATCCGCCAGTAGAACGACTTGCCACATTAGAGCACTGTGACTAGTTGATTGGCAGGCTTTAGTTGTTCCAGTTTACCGAGCTCTGTTTGTTAACAAAGACACACTGACAACTGCCAGTAGAGTTGGCAAATCTTACTGATAATTTTCCTTCTATATTTAGTAATTCATTTACAACTTAGATGGCAGTTCCAAATCTTAACATCAGGATAAATAATATGCTAGCTTCTTATATGAAAGCTAACTAATGCCACAAAAATCTAAAAATGAGCAAAAAAACCCACCAATTCATGTTTCTTATTTGCATATATTCCCACTGATTGCAGTGTAAGTCAATGGGGGTTTCAATGGTTATATACATTTTGACTTCTCCAAAACTGTTAGCCAGAGTCACTCCACACTTGGTGGGGATATATGTTTGGTAGGTCTGTACCATTTTTTTTTTTTTATCAAATATTCAAGCTAATTATAAATGATTTGTGCATACTTGGCCCATGGTTACTTTCAAGTAAGAAGAGGAAAGTACCTATTGGGGGGGTGGGGGGGGGGGGGGGGGGAGGTGGTCGGTGTTACATGTATCACTTTTGACCTTGAGTGACCTTGAAAGGTCAACTGACATTATTGCTGATAGTGGATCATAGGGCCATGGTTGCTGTCAAACACTAACAGGAAATTCCCTGTGAGGTTTCTGTTTTTGTTGTCATTAATTTTGACCGCTGTCAGGTGAGGATGGGCTGTTCACACTGCCCTTTTATTGGATATAATCAGGATAATCCACAGCTTGGTCTGCTTTGCAGGCAACAGGATGGATTGAGAGAAGAAAAATGCAGTTCAGGCATAAATATATTAAATGCTAAATCAGAATAATACTTTAATGAAATGGTAAATAGATATAGCTAGATACGTACATACATACATACATACATACATACATACATACATACATACATACATACATACATACATACATACATACATTAAAAGTGACTTTAAATGAAGTGAAATGGAATGTCAGGTTTTTCAGGTACTGTATACATGACTATTCCATGTATAGTCCTGCCTTAACCCTTTTTAAAAAAGTCAGTCACTATCACCAATTCTGTTCAAAATATTGTTGAGATACATGTACTTTGTATTTTTTGTGCGTGCCTACAGACAATGAAGTGATGTTATGTGTCATGCTTTATCAGTTTGTAGACCAACAAGAGTTCTACCTTCCCCTCGACACAGCCTTGCTGATCGACATGTTCAAGACAGATGTTCAGTACCTGCATTATTCGTGGAAGATGCTGGGTCGACCCCTGATAGTGTTTCCAATACGATCTTCCTTATTAGGTGACATTATGTGTTTTTTGTGCTTCAGGTCCACCATGTCTGAGGCATGAAGAGTGATCTTGTTTCGTGTTTTTTCTTGTTCTGTGTGCTTTCTCTCATCCACGTCACCATGAGCCAAGTTGTCCTTTTGACGGACCAAAGTTGCAATGTATATCAGCCATTGAATAGCCACAATATAAGAGACCTGACCTCAACTCTGCTGTTGACACAACATGTGTATGTTTTGTTTGTTGTTCATCTCTGCTGACCATAGGTGGCGTAGCTTATGCCATCACCAGTGTGTGTCCATCCATCCGTAAACTTTTAGTTGTGAGCATGATATAGACAGTATCATTCTGTCTCCTGGAGGGTGAGAAGATCTGAGGGTGTCCCTTGGGGTGGTTTAATACAGAGAAACAGATTAGCCCTTAAAGAGTGTCGGCTACTGTCTATAGGCATGATACAGTCCACAGTTTTCAAGATAGCCGCACATAACTTTCAGCACTTATCAAGTGTATGAAAATCTAGGGAAGTTCTATATTGGTGATACCACCTATAGTATTACATAATATTTAGGCCAAAATGTGAAAATATTGAGAATGCTGTTTTTTTGAAGAGTTTTTCATGAATTGTCTCGGAACTTGGTGGAGATGTCAGTCAGGCAAAAAGACAAAAATACATTGAAATATGGTGGTGCCACCTACAGTGTTATGAAAGATATGGAGGTGTGGAAAAGTCTATCAAATTTAATATGTTGAGAAAGAATGAGGCTAGTGATACCAAATGTACCATGAATGTGTATCATATGTAGAAGTTTTATATGTGATGTGACCACGGAACGGCTGGGTTTTGAACCAGCAGCCTTCGGCACCAATCACGTAGCTGAAAATGTGAAACGCACATACAAACTGTACCAAATCCCCATTCCCAAAGAGAATGGTTCAATGGAGGCAGGTATGTGTGAATGGCATAATTGACATGGCCCAGTTCATTGTATTAATTCCAGTGCAAATGAAGTACTGTATTCGGAGTTGTCCCAGATTGGGGACTGTACATATGAAGTCCACCAGCATCAAAGGTGCACCAATAATATATTATGTCTTGTGACCACAGAACGGCCAGATCTCAATGTTACATAATATGAATGACCTTAACCTACCATGTCGAGGTCACAGGGGGAATACATTTCAGGAAATTAATTCTATTATGGGCAATACATTTGAACTTGTGCACATGTATCAATATTAATTTACCATCAAAGGAATATCAGACAGCCAAAAGTCTATTGTGTGGAGTGGCAGTGGCGTCACCAGTGGTATGACATGGAACTAGTGTCACAAGTCTAAAAAGTACATTAAATTCATTGTTTTGGTTATAAACTAAGATGTAACTTCGGAATTTACACTATATATGATGCACTGGGTCAAGGGTCAAATTTTGAATGACCGACCTAATTTTCAGAATTGTTAAAAATGTAGTAAAGGAAACTTAATTCTACCTGTTGAGAAATAAGAAGGCTAACAAAAGCAAATGTACCACAAATGTGTATCATATATAGAAGTTTGATATTGCATCCTGTGGGTGACCTTGACCTGCTTTCTCAATGCTACAGAGGAAATGCATATCAAGTAATGATTTATTTTGGTGTTAATGACATGAAAATTTGAGATGAAACAGCAAAACTTATATATGCAAAAAGCCGTTAGGCCAATGGTCAAATTTTGCAATATTTTGTGTGACCTTGACCTATTTTTCAAGGTCATTAAGCACTTAAGAAAAATGCTCTTAATTCAATATGTTGATAAAGAATAAGGGGAATGAAACCAACTGTATCACAATTGTGTGTTCATGTGAAAGTTTGATGTATCATACGGATGACCTTAACTAATTTCTCAGGGTCATGGAGGGAATGCATTACAGGAAATAAATTTTTGGTGATGCTCAGGAGATTATGTGTCGGCAGAGCAT
>CAXHWN010002576.1:0-19000 GCA_964020975.1 Hermodice carunculata
CGCTTGGTCCCGTACGGAAATTGTGTATTCCTTATGTTAAACATAATTTTATCTGTAGATTTCGGATGTAACAAAACGCAAGCCTATATCAATGTAAACAGAAATTTCTTTTCAAAGCTGTACACTGTTCAATGGACATTGTTAAAACATATGCTACTTTGTTATATACCTCTTTATTTATTTTTTTCAGAATTTATAAAAATTGTGTCATCAAGATCATGATGATGATGTACAGGACAACTAGCATTATGATGCATCCGCAAGATCAGAATATATGAGCAACATCCCGAGCATACATCAATGACATCACGATGTTCGTAATATATCAGCAAAACCATGAGGACGTCTCAGGAAAGTCAAGAGGAGACTCTGTTCCTGCAGTGTCTTTTATTGGATACTGATTGTGTTTGCGCATCCGCACATAATGTGCACAGGTTGTTGACTTTCATTTTGTTAACATTATTTGCTTGTCAACGTCAAGCAAACAGACATTGCGAGAATGGTGTAAATTCTCAAGGTGTGTTCCATTATATGATGAAAACACTTATATCTACGTCGACCAGCTGACCATATATATAGCCATAAGAATCCAAACATTTGGTTCCCAGATATTGTTTCAAACGGTTCAACAGCTGCTTGTGTTAGAATTTATCTGTGGACAAGAAGTGACGCTTTTATACCTGTTGTATTTGTCATCCCTGTACGTTTTTTGCAGTTAAAATCTCAAACAACAAAAAAATCACTTCAATCGCATTAATTTAGACACAAATTCCATTATGACAAATGTTACATGAATCTAATTTAACTTTTGAATTGAAATGAATTCTTTAATCATGATATGTGAATGATAGTCCTGAAATAACAATACAATTTATACCAGAGGAAATTCGTGAGGAAAATGACAAAACTTCGAATGACTGGTAAATGTAGATGGCGGAGGGCTTGCACGCACATATACACATGTTTAAGTACATGTATATCATACCAAGGAGCCCGCAATAGGAGGAGCTTCCTTTGGCGACAATATAAGCAGTGGGCTACCATTCATTTCCTTTTTGCAGATTTACTCCGTTTAAAATCATACATATATATATATATATATATATATATATATATATATATATATATATATATATATATATATATATATATATATATATATATATATATATATATATATATATATATATATATATATATATAATTTTAAACCGAGTAAATCGACAAAAAGGAAATGTATATATACATTTGCCGCCAAACATCGCAGAAAATCTGTTTTGCCATGTATCGTGGTTAAATGTATTTTTGCTTCTGACCCGTACAGGTATATAAACGTTTTAAATCTCACTGTGCATGTAAAATTAAATAATGTTATATACTCTTGTGAAATTTTGTTACTTCATTCATCTAAGATGCTTTTTAAACCTTTGCGCCAAACTATCGCTATCTCAATTCATGATTATATTATCTACCAAATGGTGGTTTTTTTCCCAAGGAAAATGAACTTTTTGGCAATTCTTTTCTACGCCCTGTATAACTTTAATATTGTATGTACATTCCCAGCAAAACCAGTTCTGTGTGAGGATCAAAATGTACCGAAACAGTGTCCACTAGTCACTGTTGTGAGCAGTATGCAGCAGATCAATACGACAAGCACAGGGGTGTAGCCTTGATTTTTGAACTTGGTCAGGCCGAATGGGAAGCTGGGCTGTGGGGGCCAGCAAGGCCGCCACCGTGGGCTAGGGGCCAAGCTTCCGCGGGGGGTTCAGGGTCCAGCGCCCCCGAAACTTGATATTTGTACCAATTTTAAAGGCCATAAATGGTTTTTTTTTCTGAACTTGCATCAACAATAGCATGAACTTATTTTAGTTGCAATTTTGTTGATTAAAAGTGAAAAAAATATGATTCATGGACCTAGGAGGCACCCTTAATATGATCCATGTTTAATCATCTCATTCTTCACTGAAGATTACTGTTTACTGAAATTAAGCCAAACAAACCCACGTATCATTTCAAGATTTTATCAAAATCACACAGAAAGAGTATTTTAGTTTTATAGAGCTTGTGTGATTACATTCACGGCAAACAATGATCACTGAGTAAAACTGAGTATATTCAATACTCCAATAATCTGTCCTCAGAGATTCGCCATCCATTCACTCTTACCTTAATCAACTATCTTCTGTATATTCAATGTTTAAAAAAACTGTCCTCAGAGATTCACCATCCATTCACTCTTACGTTAATCAACTATCTTCTGTGTATTCAATACTAAAAAAAACCTGGCCTCAGAGATTTACCATCCTTTCACTCTTACCTTAATTAACTATCTTCTGTATATTAGATACTAAAAAAAACCTGGCCTCAGAGATTTACCCATTCACTCTCACCTTTATCAACTATCTTCCTAAACATGTTTTAATTCTGAGATTTATTTTCATATGTATACATGTACCAAAAAGATGTATTACAGAAGTATGTCCCATATTAAGCACTCTGTAAATGTGAAAATTTGAATTTCCAGTTAGATTTTCTTATGGTTATGTGACAGAAGAACATTCTTGCTTTCCATATTGCCCTCTGTAACAAATAAGAATTATACACATGTGTATGGTTGAGTTCACTGCTGAACCTAAGGATACACTTTTACTGTTTTGATAAACTTTTCTTCAAATTATATTAAAGTTATACTTATTATAATAACAATTGAAAACTAGTTTGCTTTTGTAAAAATCAGTCAAAAGTAAATCTGCATGATGAGTATATATCTGTCAGATGACACAAAAATCTGTATTTAAAGTTATGCATCTATTAATTTTAAACTGTAATAAAATATGGTCACTGCACAAACATATTTTACTTGGGAGTCGCATTCTATATCCAAAACTTCAGTTGCCCAAGATATCACCATTACCAATAACAGTGTAGAGATAAACATCAAGATATTTACCATTCAGTCATATAACACAGCATATATAACACCAACAGAATTTCACAAGTGTACGAAACGCACACTGAGGGGAGGGGGTGAAGCCCAAGCGTCGTTTTAAACCTGGTAGAAAAGTGTTGATTTTTTTTATCCCCAGTGTAGTTTATTCTATTATCGCTATGGAGTTTAAAGAAGAAGAAAAAGCTTTTGAGAGTGAGACAGACAGAGAAAATGAGTGAGGCAGATTAATATGCGTATTTTGCATGGTATAGCTACATTCATTCAATTTAGTTTGTATGTATTCCAATGGCTGTATTTGATGATTTTATCCCTTTCGCTTGGCTCAGGCTGCATCCAGGAGGGGCCAAAGTGTCACTGAAAACACTAAATGCGAGTATAAGGGCAGTTTGCTGACACGTTAACTAACTCTCCATCTTAATTAAAGAAAGCGATGAAAAAATGTTGATTGAATCAAGTGTACACATTAAAGGCGGGCACGGGGGGGGGGGGGGGAGTGTAACATTGTACACTTGTGAAAATGTGTACAATTATGGACGCCCCTTATCAGAATTGTAATAATAATTTGTAAATGTTTTACTTGAACTGTAAAAATTAGTCAAAAGAAACCTGCATGACAAGTTTACATCTCAGCAATTCATACGAAATGTAGCAGGTACTCAACTTCCATACTTGGACATGTCGGACCATGTGCACCATCATTATTAATTTGAGAGTTCTATTCTCAGTCCAAATATCAGTATCTGAATTTAGAATGGTATTACGAGGCCCAGATCCCACAGCGAAACATAAAGTACCAATAAAGGTGACTTCAAGATATCATTCCAATCACAATTCACATTGCACCAACTAAACAAGTAAAAAGTCGCTGATCATGACAATACAATTTTAGAGACTATATTCATGACTAGCTGAGAAACCTAACAGTCCAGCATATTGCACCAAACAGAAGGTATCTGTTTTCCTTTTTGATGCTGAAAATTCAACGTTATGAGGGTAGAACATTCAGCACACTGTTATACTCCTGATAGCAGCAACTTTTGAAAATTAATAGGTATTCTGCAAAGTACACATTTATAATATACAAGTACAATCCTTCTGAAATATTTTAACTTTTGAATTACCCATTGTTGTTGTTGTCAGATATCATTTCTGTAAAATAACCCAGAACAGGCTGTAATTTAAATAAAATATCATAACTGGTTATTTTGCCACGAGTTGTCAGTTCATATGTATTCACATATAATTGACATGTTACACACTGAACTACAAACCACCCCAAGTCTAGTACTACTTCGTAACGTCTATCGTAATCACTGTAATTACCAACACATTTTCTGAAGCCCCTGTGTGTTCATTCACATGAATACAGGACACTTATTAGGATATAAGTGTACGTCGTGGGTAGTGTCAAATGATTAAAGTACAGCATTCAGGGGTTTGATTTCAAATCTGTAACAACAAGAGCAAGTATCATGGGTAAAACACCGTTCAAGCAGACCAGAGTCAAGCTGCAACAAACCAATCAACATGATGGCCTTATGAAAAATATTTTGTTGGCACTTCCAAATACCGTACTATAAAATCAGTATAGAAATAAAAATCACAATGGAAGTGTAACACCTCATATTGTGATAAATGTGCAAAAATCTATTAAATTTGCAAGAGAAATATAATAATAATAATAATAATAATAATAATAATAATAATAATAATAATAATAATAATAATAATAATAATAATAATAATAATAATAATAATAATAATAATAATAGTGTGCCCACCCCCCGCTTTTGTGCCGCGGTCCTGTGTGACACAGATGGCCTAGGAAAAAAGGAAAGGAAAGAAAAGAAAAGAGGATGAGGCAGAAGAAACCATGGTTATCCTAGTCAGCTCGTACTGCCTTGTTTACGAGGACCACAGCCGAGTCAAAGGGTCCACCACACACTCTCTCACAGCTGTGGTGGGCCCCTCGTTTTGGATAGATACCCTTACCGTCATCGCTTGTAGTACGCCCACCCCCCCCCCACCCCCCAACAAACAAACAAACAAAACAAAAACAAAAAACAACAACTTTTCCTCATGCACCACATCCCCGCCTCTCAGGCTCAGACATGTCCTATGGGGGACCCCAAGGGAGCCCTTATAACGGCTACCACCATTCCCTTTCCTCCCTGCATTCTGAAATTCTTATTTACCCTGTCGCTATCTAGCCCTATCAGTTGATTTCTTTTCTCCCAACACCCTACCAGGTAGTCCTGTACACTTTTAGTACCTTTCCTGCCTCCCAGAAAGCCACCCTTCAAACCTAAAACCCATGCAACATGTTCCTCTTCCTCTAAAACTGAACCTCTTCTAGACCCTTGTTATTATAGCCTTCCCTGTGCCACTTTCTGAAAAATCCGTCCTTATCACATATGCATCACACCACAATAGCCAATGACCCACTGTCTCATGTGGTTTTTGTCTACATACCTTACATTTACCATTACTACCTGTTGTCCACTTTTGCTTTCTCTTTTCTAGATTGACCACTCCTGCCCTACTTTGAAAAAGAAGCCTGTATCTTTTTCCTCCATCCCAACATACATTTTTCCTTCTCTTTTCTAGTACCTTGTGCACTTTTAACGTGCACTTTTACCTGACTGCTCTTTTCAAGTCTTCCTTCCAGCCCTCTGGAACAGCTCTACCAATATACACTTTTCAGTCATCAACCTCATCATATCCTTTCAATTCATATCTCTCTGCCAACTTATTTATGTCTTTGACCCTTCTTGTTTGTTCATTGACTACTTCATTGTAGACTTTCCTGCACCACCTGTCTTCATTTACTGCTTGTAGATACCGCCCAGTACTTTAGCTTTGCTTTGGCAATTCTGTCTGTGATTTTATTTCATCCGAACTCTCCTTTGACTGCTTCTGTTGCTGTACATGGTGGTACTCCCAGTGTCCATTTCCCCGTCTCATTCTGTGCTTCCTCCATTTCCTGGATATTTCCCTCACTTATTGAAATCACATCTAAGCCATATATCATCCCTGGTATTGCGACTCTATCCCATAATAACCTTGCTGTGTATGCTCTGTTGAAACTGTACAGTGCAGTAACTTTAATCATTCCTTTTGTACGATTAACTTTCCGTTTAATCTTCTCCACCTGATACCTAAACATGCCTTTACCCGTTGCTTTTATCTTAACACCTAGGTATTCATGCTCATCAACCTCCCCAATTTTAATTAATTAACTGTTACCTACCTTCTGGAATTTGGAACTGCCCAATTCTCCATTTTTATTCCCATCTGGTTTCTTCCCAAGAGTCATCACTTTACTCTTATCCTTACTAAATTCTTACCTCCATTTATTACCGTATTCCCCTGCTATGTTCAGCATCTCCTGTAGTTCTTTCTGGGACTCTGCCCTAAGTACAATGTCATCTGCAAAAAATAGACCTGGGATTTTTAGCTCACCTATCTTTATTCCCTTATTACACTCGATTAACTGGTCCTCCAACTCCTTAATAAACAGGGCAAACAAAATCGGGGACAGCACTCATCCCTGCTTTAGGTGTATATCCAGGCGTGCATTCTTAATTTCTACCTTTTTTAATGAAGGTGTACAGTGTACATCTTTCAGAAACTAGAAAGCTCACACCAAATCCTAGTCCACTTTGTTTTTACCACAGGACATCCCTCCACACCCTGTCATAAGCTTTCCTCACGTGTAAGAAACCCATGAAGACTTTTTTTGTGCTTCTACCCTGCAAATTCTAACACCTAATGTTAGTTAATGTGAAGATATAATTACCTGCCCTTTTGTCTGGTCTGAATCCATTCTGAAAAAGAATCTATATAATTTGAAAGCACATGCCAGTCACAGTAACTTGCATGATACAAGCCATGTCATCACAGTGACTGATTACTGCAAATTGCTTTATTTTTGCGTGTATTAATTATCACAGTTTTGTGTTTTTGACATTTCAGTGTAGTTTTAATTTCACTGTTTTGGCCATAATTCCTATGAAAACAACATTAAAATGGGTCATTCCATGTCAAAGCAAGAAATTTTGCAAGCGTTTCCCACCAATACATCTTTCATATTTTCTACAGTTTTTAATATGTTCTTGCACATGCTTTTAAACCTAACAATTCACAATTACAACATTTTGATGTCAAAAGTATACATTTCATGAGCTGGGGGGGGCATTCACAAAAAAAACTATCTGAGCTACATTTCAAATAATATTTCAAAAAGTGTTTCAGTTACACTTCTGAAGCTTTCTATATTACTGAAACCTTTTTCGTTGGATTAGAATAAAGAAAGAAACAAACCGTACTTGCAATATTGTGGGAAATTATCACAAGCTAATATTGAAAATCCAATGTTATTTAATTTCTGATAGCAATTTGAAGTGTGAATATCTCAGCACCAAATTTCCTTAGAACTTTGATTTTTTCAGGTGCCGAGTGTAGACTAAACGTTGAGCTAATCTGAGAGGTTTAAAGGTTCTTACATTTCAAGCCCTTGAGGCATGAGATGTAACAACTGGTGTCTTGCAAAATAAGGCACGACTTCAGAGGCATGGAATTTTATGTAGTAAAGGAAGCACAACCTGTACACCAGCAAGATCAACATCACCACGACATCTGGTTAAATTTTGGAGTTGGTGTTGTGTATTTTTACTACCTAAACTATACATTTCAAATGTCATTTTTCCACTCTCGTTCATGCTTTCTACATATATTTCCCACATGAGGCAAAGCAGATCTGTTAATAGCTGTATGTGCATTAATTGGACTTTATTATGGTTTATCATTATCAAAACAATTCAACAATAAATTTGTATATATGTGTGTGTGTATTTGTTCCTTTTGCCTTTTACTTCTCTGACTTGGAACTTTCCAAAAAGAAAGTATACCTAGATATCTGTTAGCAAAACTTCAGCACTTGCAAAACTGTGCAGGCAAAATAACTTGAAGGCTCCATATGACACCGCAACCCAGTTGCTGACACCCACATTAAAAGTAAAGGAGCATATTCATCTCCATGAAAGTGTAATGATGTTTAAATGGCTTGACACCGGAGTACGTGCCTGAAATATTTAACCATCTGAACCGTTACTGCACTCAACAGGTATAGCAAACAACGACCTTAAAATACCCAAATGTAGACTTGTATGTCGTCAGCGGCCTTTTGGATATACATGTAGGGGTGGCATTTCATGGAACAAAAAAGAAAAGAAGATTTGCTTCACAGTGAATCTGTCTGGGTGCTTTCAAAATGCAGCAGTTTGAAATGCTATACTTTGCCATTGTTCAACACAATCTAAATTTTGTATGTTAGCCTGATTTGTACAAATTAAAATGCTATAACTTTGGTTCTTGGTTCATTGGATGCGGCCATGTCAACAACTTATACATTATGTTTGAATGACACCACTACAGGTATGTACAGTAGTTTTGAAGTTATTCATGACTTTAATTAGCATAAATTAAAATCCTACATCTGTGGTTCATGATTCATTGGATGCGGACTTGCCACAAACATATATTTTGAAGTTGGAATGGCATCTCTGTGTATAATAGTTTTGGAGATATCTACTTTTAACTTTTTCAATGCCCCTGATTAGCATAACTTGAAATTCTACTCTTTTCATTTACTGTCCACTATACTGGCAGATGTCACAAACCTACACGCACATTGACATTTTGTGTCTGTAGAAATTTAACAAATATGATGCAAAGGTCCCTGCAAAGTACATCGGGCCTGCCGTCTGTATTTAAGATTATCTACATTGTCAGCTGAAAAGAAAAGCACAGAGGCCATGGATGGGATCCTGCCTATTACGTGTGCGCTGATGCATACTAAAATCGAGTTCTCTCTTCTTTTCAAAGCTCCTTCTTGCGATTGTCAATATGTACTCATTTACTCTATGCTTATCTCCAGTTCTCATCCCTTCTTGAAAATATACTCATTTACTTTACGCTCATCTACAGTTCTCACCCCTCCATCAAATGCTCTGTGAGTCATCTATTGTATTGGATGCCCAGGCATTGATATCACCTTGCCTGTTTGTATCGTCTGTTCAGGTGTAAGAAGTCAATCTAGGCATTGTCTGTTGACCAATGTTTGTTTTTTTTTTTGGAACAAAACATGTTTAAATCAATGCTGAAATACACATAAATGTAAAGTGTGGGACTGCTTTTGACCCCAAGCTGTGCCGAGATAAATATTTTCTCTAAATTGTTGCTTCCTGTGACCACTTGTGGAAACATAATTTTAAACAGTCAGACCTTGAAGATGAGCATGCCAGTTGGCCTGCCTTCGCCCTGTGTTGCACGTACACGAGTAAATCGCAACAGGCTTGTAAATAAGTTACATCGTACGTTGAATAGAACAAAACTGCCAGTTAGTACCTAGCTTTCAATCCGTTCACTCCAAGTAGGCAAGGCGATTGAATATATGTAATATTATTATAAACATATTTATTTCCACCGGATGGCCTGAGTGGTACAGAGAGTACTAACCTGGAGGTTCTCCAGGACTAAAGACCAAAAACATTATACAGGACGCACTGTACAAACGAAAGAAACAAAGCATAACCAAATAAGGTCTGTGGAAGTCACAGCTACTTACCGTTCACAGCAATGAAGAATACGCTTTACATTTAACTTTTTCACTAGAAGCCAAAACGCTTATGTTCAGAAATGAACATTTGAACCACATCAGAGATTGTTTCATTGTCCCTGTCTGATAAGTCTTCCCTACCTTTCAAGAAAATTTTTATCAAAATGTCGGTTGCTTTATGAACAATTAATGTCGGAGCAAGAGTATGACATACAGTGTTCAGTAGGCGAGCTCTTTGTGTTGTAAATTTGGGACAAGGCAGGAAATGATAATGCGGCTATTCCTGCGGGTGAGAACAAGCACATGATGATGTGGGAATGACGTTTACGTTCTTCAGACAAGCGGTAATGCATAAAAAGCCTATAAGCGCAGCTGCGTATGATTTATGTTTGCAAAGTGATGACCATGTGCATAATAAGTAGGCTTTTTGTCAACAGGTTGCAATAGTACTTTTAATTTTGATTTGAACTGTACAAGAGAGTTTGAATTGCGTGCATCAACGGGAAGATTGTTCCATATTCGGATGGAAAAGAGCAGAAATGATTCCCCAATGCATATGGTGGAAAATAATTTGGCGAAAAGTAGAACGATTTCTCAGAAGGCGTCCAGTAGTGAATACGACATCGTGAGGAACAAGGTCGTACAAATATTGGGGATTCAGCTTTTTTGTAATCTTACAAAACAAACTAAGTTTTGAATTTTCTCCACCGTTCGACAGGATTTGTCAACCAAGTTAATCAAGGAGGAAGCGAGGAGTGCGTCGAAGGGCACCAAGACGTTTTCTGACAGCCTCAAACTGTACAGCTTCGAGGGACTGAGACAAATTGTCAGTTGCAGTTGTTGAAAAGTATGCACCCGTAGTCTAGAATGGGTCGTATCATGGTATTATACAACCTGATTAAGGTTTTTCGAGAAAGTTTATGTTTCAGTGGTCGTAAGGGAACAAGACGTTGACTGGCCTTTTTGATAATGCGTGTTACGTGTTGCTGCCACGACAAGTTATCTGAGATTGTAATACCAAGGAGCCTAGAATAGATCTATTCTAGGCTCCTTGGTAATACCGAGATACTTGTGTCGAGAAGATTAGTGTGATAGGTTTGATGGCATTGAAAATCATGCGTCAGAGCCTACCCCAAAGGTGCATCCGTTCAATATTATTGTTTTTTCTGTTTTTCTGTTTTTCTGCCGACAGGGCCGGATCATGAGTTATTTATCCAAACAATAATGTCATCTGCAAATAATATTATGATGCTTGTTAATTTATTAATAATCTCATTAATATAAACAAGGAAGAGTAGTGAATCGAGCATGAACCCTTGAGGGACGCCGGCTTTGACTGGAAGCCATTAGGAAGTTTGACCTGCAATGGCAACTCGCTGGAGACATGTTGATAAGTAGCTTTCAATAAACATGACAACTGGATTTTCAAAACCCAACTGTTCCAATTGGAGTATGAGGCCAGTGTGCCACACTCTATCAAACACCTGAGATATATCAAGGAATACCATGCGGGCTTCGTTGCCAAGCTCGAGGCCATTGTAGGTAGCATGGAGTATGCTTACAAGCTGGCTAATGGTAGAATCGTTTGTCCCAACTGTTGCACAAGTAACTTTTTTAAATTGACCAGTTTCAACTTGATTTCTTTCCAGAACTTTCTTTATAAAAACCAATGAAACTGGTATTTTTCTTGAATATTCCTTATCATAAAGAGACACTTATCGTGATCCCTTCTGTCAATATATCACGCCACCAGTAGTACACGTGGTCCCTCAGATGGTTGATCCTGAGGTCAAAGTGCACTGACCCTATAAGTCCAAGATAAGGAGATTATTTATCAACAAACCCACGTGGCCAGATAAAGAATTGCATCGCAGTCCCACTTTGTTAACCAGCTCTCATCAGTAAAACCAGTTTGAAGCTGATTTCTCATCTGTAGGGACTAATTTTTTAGACAGATTAATTTTTTTTTTATTATTATTATTTTCATCGTGTCAACTTTAACAATTCCAGATTTGACCCGTTTACGGTTTGAACTAATCTCTCACCCATCTATTTTTAGATCCCAGGTGGGGCTATACTTTTTAGTGGAATGTGGGGGTATCATATTTCAATCCTCTCTGGAATGTGGGGCAAAACAGGCATATAAGTAGTGACGTTAACATTAATGCATTAAAAATGTACATTTAGAACAATAGCACCTTATAAACAAAACGTAGCACAGACGATGTCAAGGAACATTTATCCCAAATTTAAAGACACTCCAAGCGATTTTGTTAAATGAGTATTAAATCAGCAAAACATGCTAAATTTACTTTAGTCGAGAAAATGCAGGACCGCCAATTGAAGAACTTCGGCTCTATTGGTACCCAGAGGTCTTCCTCTGTAGCTTCAAGGCAATGAGCCAAATCAAATAATTCAGATGATCATGCTAAATGAAGTTTACCCTTGCTATCTGTTCAGGTCAGGGGCAAAAGATCCTTTACGACTTTCTCTCACTGAACACAGAAATGTGCGCTGGCCAAATTTAAAATTACGCAAAGGCCCGTTTTGGGTGACAACGAGGCTTGCCGAGGCTTGCTGATATATTCTTATTCCCGGCCTCATTGTGATGTTACAGTTCAGACCCAACTTGCTGAAAACACTCCATAATTCCCATTTATTTACATGTTAAACTTCGAGTTTTTAAATCTCCAGTATAGATTATACTCTTCGTGAGTTCCAAACTTTGGATATAAATGAAATAACATGAAATTACACGGATACCCAGTTTTATTCTTAAAATGTATGGGTCTAAAGCTGAACATGAGCAGTTTTTAAACTGGTGAAGGAAGGTGACCAGCAAGAGAATCGTTATTCTGATTACCAGGTCAACTTAACTGGCTGAATACGGAAGGTAAAATCCAGTGTTCAATGCCGTCTGCCCCCAAACCCCTTGTTGCTTGTTGTCCCGGGTCAACGTCCTGGTTTATTGGCCCAACAGTACCCTAGAAGATTTTTTTTTAATTATCAACTAAATGAGCACAACGAATATCTTGACTTTTCGAGCATACTTGTCATAGACACCCAAGCAAAACCCACGTGTACCAGAACACATTTTCCAAGTAGAAAGTAAAGGAACTGAAAATGTATATTGTTGACGGGGGATGGCCATGTCGATGGACGCATCTTAAAAATTCAGCCGAATGACAATAAAGGTACGCAGAAAAAGAAAGGGACCAGAAAAAAAGAAAATGAAAAGATTGAGGGGAAGAAAGAAAGAATTAAACAAACTAGAAAATTTGATTTGCTAGTTAGCAAATCAGTCTGGGTGCCTGGAGAAACTGCAATGCAATGTATGCAGCTGTGACATAAGCTCCTAATGTGTAGTGGCATGTTAACATTATGGCCAAGTTGGTAGAAAGTGTTGCAGAATGATATAAGTAGACATGTCTAGCTTTGACGTTTCAAGGTCACTCTAGATCAAAAAAGACAACACCAGATGGAAGCTTATATGTCATTTTCTGCTCATATTCAATAGTAACTATGGCCCCAAAGTGCACCGTTTTCCATATACAGAGATTCTAATGCTGTGTGGCTTTGCTTTTACCTTTCAGGGTCATTCAAGGTCAAAAAAGACAGCACCACATGAAAGCCTATATATCATTTGTTGTTCATGTTTAATAGAAACTATAGCCCTAAAGTGCACCGTTTTCCCTATACAAAGATTTTCATGGTGTGTGACCTTGCTTTGACCTTTCAAGGCTACTCAAGGTCAAAAAAGACAGCACCAGGTAAAAGCCCATATGCACAAACCTATTTATTGAAGTTGGCATGGCATCTCTATCTTAAATAATTTTGAAGATATTCAATATTTAAATTCTGCGTATTCACCTAATTTGCATAAATTCAAATCCTACAATTCTGGTTCATGGTTCATTGGATGCGCCTATATGCGGAAGTTAAAATCGCATCTCTATCTATAATATTTTTTAAGATATTCAAGATTTAAATTTTATGCAATCATCTAATTTGCATTAATTCAAATCCTACAAGTTTTGTTCATGGTTCATTGGATGCACCTCTATCACAAACTTGTATATTGAATTTGGAATGGCATCTCTATCTATTATAGTTTTGAAGATATTCAAGATTTAAATTTTCGAAGTGCCTTAATTAGCACAATTTAAAATTTTACAACTTTTGTTTCCTGTCCATTAGATTGGCAGATGTTACCTTGTGCTGAACTTTGAATTTTGCATCTATCTATGATAGTTTTGAAGATATGGAGCTTTTAAAATTTTAATTGCCCCTAATTAGCATAATTTTGAACATCATGACTATTCCAAATCAGAGAGACAACTTTCCTACTAGGTGTATTACCATGCCAAGTTGAAAGAGTATAGCTTGCACGGTGTCAGAGAAAAGCTCCGGACAAATTTGGCAGAAAGAAGAAGAAGAAGAAGAAGAAGAAGAAGAAGAAGAAGAAGAAGAAGAAGAAGAAGAAGAAGAAGAAGAAGAAGAAGAAGAAGAGGAGGAGGAGGAGGAGGAGGAGGAAGAGGAAGAGGAAGAGGAAGAAAGAAAGAAAGAAAGAAAGAAAGAAAGAAAGAAAGAAAGAAAGAAAGAAAGAAAGAAAGAAAGAAAGAAAGAATTTTGCAAAAACAATATGTATGGGTTGGCACCCAGACATATTAAACAAACGAACAAACGTTATCTCAAATTTACGCCCAATCAGTAAATGAATGAGGTTATGTATTTTTTCTTAGTGTGTAACTAGTACATTTATGAGACGCAGTTGTGGTTGTCTTTGAATTCGGTTAAAGCGATTTTGTGAGTTTAAATGAAAAATCTGTTCAGCCGGTGTGAATGAATAATGTCTCAATATGTTCGGTTGATTTTTCTTGATTGAATGGCCGGGATTTGCTTCCAGAAATAGCATAATTTTGCTTTTTTTTTCCCCCTTGTATTTCAACATATGCCTTTTATGATTATTGTTAACATTTATCAAACGATGTCACATAAAATTCACCACATGATTGTGCTGATATATTACTTTAATACTAATATAGTGATCTAACAAATTAAGCACACTTTGAGTTCACTGTGGCATGTTGGATCTGTCTGTCTGTGTGTACATTTAATATAAATAGCCTTCTAATGGTGTACAGATGGTACACAATAATTAGGCAATGACAGCCATTCAAGTTCGATCCAATCGCTCTGTCATTCAACAGACAAAAGCACTGGCTACCGATCAGCAAAAATAGTTTGCCAAAAAATACTGTACAATACCTGAAAAACAAACTGCAGCGTACGGTCACAGTAGTTGTGAAAAAAAAATCTTGTCAAGTCAGCTGAAACAGCTTGCATCAACACATGTACTCCTCTCTGATGATGCCAAAAATACAACTGTACATTGAATACGTCCACAAGTTACATAACCTTTATGCATGGTAATTCATCAGCGAAGGAAAACAGATTTATGATAAAGGTAAAGCATAGTACAGGTACTAAAAAACATTACATCACATTTAGGTTGACTCCATCCCACCCCCACTCAAACAAATTTATTCAAACACTAAATTCCACTCAGCAGTAAAACAGAACAGTTTGAACTGCTTCCTTATATATAGTAAAACCAAGAATTATTATTATTATTATTATTATTATTATTATTATTATTATTATTATTATTATTATTATTATTATTATTATTATTATTATTATTATTATTATTATTATTATTATTGAACCTCCGCGAACGGAGAAATTAAAAGTACATTCAAATGCGACCATCGAAATGATAAACACAGATAAAATGCACCATGCAGAAAGTAAAACAACAACTCAAGTATGTAAAATGAATGATACAAACAATCAGATAAGAGTACAAAACCAACATAGTTAATGCCATGCCACTGCTAAACACACAGGATTGTCAATTACTGCACAAGTTTTTTATCTTTGGTTTCTGGAGGAACGTTACCATAGTACATATGGACAAAATGACACAATAACGCTCAGTAAAACATCGAAAATAAGTAAACAAAAATATAAATCGATTATGTCATGTGATTTCGCACAGGGGTGCGGCCGTTACCGCCGCTGCTCCCCCCCCCCCCCTTGGCGACCCGACGAGCACCTAGTCAGGATATGGATATTATTATATGTGACCCATTCCCAAAAAAGGGGTGATAAGGGGGCAATTTTCAATAGGTGGTTTTTGATAGAAATGGAAAGAGCAGACTCTGAGCGTTTCAAAACTGTTTCATTTGTCAAAATATCTTGATATTCAGTGAAGTTATGACCAAAAACTTGCCGTAAAATTGAACGGCCTGAATAGACACTGAACTGAGAGAAACAGCCTGGAAGGTTTTCAATCGAGTTCTAGGATTTAACATTGAACCCTCCTTGGATACGGGCATTTAGAACAATAACAGAAGACTGAAATTTAGCATGGTGATTTAAAGGACATATTCCGTGCAACCAGCAAAGTTACAGAATGTCACCTTTAAGTGAAACAAAAATATGGCACCCTGAGATTTATTTCTTCAGATGTGTAAAAATGCAACAACAAAAAATGGATTTTCCGCATAAAACGCATGTAGATCCGCACTACAATATTTTTACATAAAACTGCCCAATATTACACTAGGAACATGAAATTTAGTACAGAAACTCTAAAGTTAAAAACCAAGTCACACTCTAAGTTATACAGTGGTACCTGTCTTGAGAGACCCCTCCAATGAGAGACCGTGTATCTTTTTGTGTGACCGCTGTCAGACAATGTGCTTTCTTTTCCATGTTATTATACATCTAATGAAAGACCACCCGTTTTGAGAGACCATATTTTCACGTGCCCCAGGGGCGGTCTCTCAAGACAGGGACCACTGTACCTGCAATTTAAGACCACACTATTGTTCAATGAAATATTATTTCATTGAACCCATGTTTCAGGGAAATGAAAGTAAGGTACATCTAAAAAATCCGCCTGAGAATTAAATACAGTACACTATATGGTCAGTAACAGACTAGATCATGAACAGAGTTTATGTAATCTCCCTCGTGTGTGACTCATATGACCCATCCTTACTGGAGCTAGAAGGTGTGTGTGTTTGACTCATTCATAACTGCTAGTAGATAATTAGTTGAATTGTGCCTGGCTTCATCAGCAAGTTGCCAGGAAAACCATTCAAGCATGCAGTCACTGGTGAAACTAATGCCCATGCATCAAGATGCCTTGAAACTTCGGTACCATCTTGCAGCCCTCTGTTTGGCTTGAACATCTCTGTGCCACTTGAGAAGTACATGAGTGTACTGGCTGTTTGCTGTATAGATAGTAAAGACACAGCAGTCATTTGAGAACCCATCTTGTTTCGGCTTACTACAGGGTGCGAAGTACTGTGTAGCTGTGGCATCTATTTTGAATTTATTCCACATATTGTTGTCAAAATGTGAAAACAAAATTTGGCCATTTCGATGTTCAAGGGTAAGATACCAATTTATGCCCTGGGGACAATTCTAAGCGTGTCTTAAATTTTCTTCCACATAGCACGGCAGGCTACATCCTCCTACATATGCCTTTCAGTATGACAGGCATGTTGCTAGCCCCGATACAGGCTGTGGGGTATAGAGTATTTGGCTCCTTCATTTTCAGCTTTTTTTGGGGGGGTGACATATTTTATTGGTGAAGAAACAATTGGCAGACAGGCTCACCAGCCTATATAAGGGCCTCTTGTACATTGATAACAAGACTACAATGAGTTTGCGAGCACCAAAACACAGACAGGTCAGGCACAGGACCACAAATAGGAAGAGCAAAAGGGGGAAGGGATTGCTGTGCAAGCATAAATACAAGTAAAACTAGGAAAGATGATTTGGTTCCAAAACAAAAATTATTCTATTTTTATGCTACAAGAAGCTCATTGTACAAATGAATTGAAAAGCAGTGGCATGCAGAATGGGGTTATAATATATATTTTGCTCATGGCCAGTCAGACGCACGAGGTGTTTGCATCCTGCTCAAAAATGATTTTGATTATCAAATCCATAACATTATAAAAGATGCATCGGGTAGATTTTTAATTTTAGATGTTACTATACATCAAAATCGGATAACACTTGCCAATATATATATGGTTATAATGAGGACAAACCAGCCTTTTTTGAAGAATTTGTTGAAAAACTAGAATCTCTTCCTAATGATCATAGGATCATAGGAGGAGATTTTAACTTTGTTCTGTATACAGTTAAGGATAAAGATGGGGGAACGTCAGCTACACATTTTAAAAGCCAAATAATTATTTTAGATTGGATGGATGATACAGACCTTGTAGATATTTCGAGACAGAAAAACCCTGATCAATTTATATATACATGGCGAAGGAAAAACCCAACATTTATTCAGTGCTGCTTGGATTTTTTTGTAGTATCATTCGGTCTAATAGGGAATATAGAAGGAACTAATATTATTCCAGGATAAAAATCGGACCACTCAGCTTTTACTTTACAAGTTAAACTGAACACACACCCCAGAGGCCCTGGCTTTTGGAAACTTAACTGTTCTCTCTTAAAACAAATCGAATATGTCTATATGGTAAATAGTCTCTTTGAAAATGCAGATGAAGTCACAGAGGAAGAAGACCCTATCTTAAAGTGGGAAATGTTAAAAGTAAAAATCCGTTCAGAATCCATGAAATTTGCAGCCCAAAATAAACGAAATAGAAAAAACAAAATTAATAGCTTGGAAGATCAAATAAAACATTATGAAAATGAAATTATCGGCCCTTTGAATTATGAAGATGAAATGAAATTAAAAAACCTTAAATTAAAGATAGAACCAGAATTAGATTATGAAACAAAGGGGCCAATTTTAAGGAGCAAAGTACGATGGTATGAGGAAGGTAAAAAACCTTCAAAATACTTTTCTAATTTAGAGAAGAGAAATTTTAATAATAGAGTAATCAATAAATTAAATGTTAACGATAAATTGATAAATGATCCAAAGGAAATATTGCGGGAAGAAAAAAAGTTTTATGAAAACTTGTATACCTCTAGTAATAATGTAGATATTGAAAACGAAATGCCAGATATCGCAACTTTTTTAGATAACATCGAAACACCAAAACTATCAGAACAAGATAAATTAAAATGTGAAGGGGAATTACAAGAATTTGAACTTCTGAATGTATTGAAAAATACAGCTAATAAAAAATCACCTGGTTCAGATGGATTTCCAGTCGAATGCTATAAAGTTTTTTGGCCACAGTGTAAACACTTTCTTTTAAATGCATTAAACACTGCTTATAATATGGGCCTGCTATCTACTACTCAGAGACATGGAGTCATCACACTTTTACCTAAAAAGGATAAAGATGCGTTATTTTTGAAAAATTGGAGACCGATTTCCCTCCTAAATCAAGATTACAAGCTAGCTGCTAAATGCATAGCCTTCC
>CAXHWN010002578.1:0-10000 GCA_964020975.1 Hermodice carunculata
TCTCTCTCTCTCTCTCTCTCTCTCTCTCTCTCTCTATATATATATATATCTTACCGAATGATACCCCTGCAATAGTCAGCATGTACCTTATACAAGAAATACATTACATTATTACACAATCAATCATCACATAATGACGCCCACAACGTACAATACGCTGCAAAATATATATGTATAACAGTCACAGTGTGTTCAACATTGTTACCCAATACACACTATGGCGGTATCGACAGCATGAATGGCATGGTGCAAAGAAAATGATTTACACCAACTGCCTGAAAATAATAGTCTGAATACATTCTCTGCAGAGAAAAGAAAGCAGTCCCAGTTGTTTGACATTGGGGATACTTTGAAACGTGTTTTTGCGATTTATGATCATTTTATTCTTACCACTGTTTTAGCTACTCTTTTGGGATACTGTTGTTGTCTTAGAAAGATCTCCGGTTTAAAGGTGTATGTGTATGGGCCCTTTAGTAATACTTGTGGCCTACACACTTCTGTAAGGAGGTCCGTTATTTTCTTGATATATGTTTGACCAGCTTGGCTATCTCTATTTGAGGGATGCTGTTAAACTGTTTTCTTAAACACTCTTTGACATTATCAAGGGTAGCTGGGGATCATTGTATTCGGCATTGATAGATCAGTCAGAAAATCCTACAGATGTTCTATCGGAGATCAGTATGCATACCGTGCAGGCCAAAGCAGCATGTGGATGTTGTTGTCATTTAGGTACGGTCCCGACTCTAACAGTACGGCACTAGCATTATCTTGCTGATGACAAGACCTGGGTGTATCTGTGTCCATAAAACACTGGCCTGTATATGCACCGTTCACCGTTATCATGTTCAGTTAGTTGCATAGAGTTTATACAAAGTGTGAATGGCTACTTAAATGTAATTCTGATAATGCTAACATTTCAGACATGCGCTCAAGGACTAGTAAAACTATCAAACATACAAAATATTATATCAGCGAATTAACCAAATGACAAAAATAAACTGTTTTGGTGACATTTGTGGTTAGCTTATGGTAAGGTCCATCAAGGAGCAGTCTCTTAGGGCTAAAAATCAGTTAAAAATAGATGGTTATCCAGGCGATGTATAAAGAAATGGACAAAATTTAAATATACCAAAATGAATTAAATGTTCAAAAGAGGATTTTTATTTTTCTTTGGAAGAAGCGCACGGAGAATGAGCCCTTTTCTATGTTTACATGCAACTAATTAGCAGATCATTTTAGTAGTATTTATTTATGAATATATTTACCCTGGGTAGCCCTTTCAGAGCAAAGGTCTGTTCTTACAAGGGGCCCAGCATACATCAAGATAATAAATACACATACAAGGAAAACACATTGAACAATATATACACAAAAATATATAAAATACTACATAGTAGCAGGGGTACCAAAATGATATTTAAAGTGCATCCAATTCAGAAATAGAAGCATTTATATAATACTTTAAAAGTGGGCAGGTCTTCAAAATAGTATTGTGCAAGGTCATGATTTCCTTTGTTTCTAAAGTACAACAAAGAACACATTAATGTATGTATGTATGTATTCATGTATGTATATATGTAGGTATGTTTGTATCTATGTATGTATATATATATATATATATATATATATATATATATATATATATATATATATATATATATACATACATATACACATATACATGTTTGTGTGTTTATGTATGTATGTATGTATGTATGTATGTATGTATATGTATGTATGAATGTATGTATGTATGTATGTATGTATGTATGTATGTATGTATGTATGTATGTATGTATGTATGTAAAAGAGGCGCACGTTTTTTAACATTAATATGACTGTGAATAATATTGGTTGAAATATATTTATGTTTGAAAAGTAGCTCTCAATCTGAATCTGACGGGGTGTTTGCTTCATGTATAGAATGTGCAAATCGGCAAAAGGGAAATTCGGTAGTCCAGTTTATGCTTAAGTTGCTCAAATGTTCATGCTTCCTGAAGATATGTAAATAATGATCAGTTAAGCTTCAGTAATGGAAGTAATACATCTTTATGTTGTGCTACGTTAAATGGTATTGGATTTTGCGTTGTAAATATCAAGTAACCGTTGTTTGTTTGTAGCCGTGATGTTGATAAGTGGCTAAATCCTATTTGACTGAGTGGGTTTCCTAACAAGTTATGTGAAACTATATCATATGACCACTAGAAGTTCCCTGACACGTAGTATTATATGATGGCTTAGTGAATACAGTTTTCATCATGATTTAACACGTGGCACAATGCATGAAGCACCAGTTGTCCTTTTTGTATATTTTTTCTTTCTTTTTGTATATTTTTTCTTTCTTTTTGTATATTTTTTTCTTTCTTTTTTTTTCTTTCTTTCTTTTTTTTCCTTGGTATGGATGTTACATTGCTTGACATAGCTGAACTTTGCATTGGATGCAAACCTTCAGGGAGAGGAGGGATTTGAACTGCGTGCAAAGGTTCCGCGGTTACGAGTTTGCACAGATTAATTAAGTTTTACATTTCATCCAGAAGACCATATATTGTATTTGTTGAAAAGATGTCTAAATCTGTCAGGAATAAGTTCTTATAAGCCGGTTTCTGCGATAAAAAGGCATCAAAAACATATTTTGATAGCATTCCTCTAATAATAATGGATTAAGAAGCACTACACACCTAAACATACAGCATAAATGATTATCCAGGAACGATTTTATGCAAATCATATACATGGTTACAGAGGAATCGAATTATTTGATTATTTGTTATTTTAAACATTAATACTCACGTTATTTTGTGAACAAAGAAAGACCAGAAGACGGTATCTGACGGAAAAGCAAACAATACGGTATCCAGATAACTCTTTCATCTTTCAAAGACGATTATTTGAATCGATCAACTTGGTCATAATTGACAAAGTATAAAAATTGAATGAGAGGCAGAAAAGTTAAATCCCATAAATTGGCGTTGAAAATACTAAGGTTCAATTATCTCACAGTGTTGGCACTCAGGACAATGGTAATCTCCAACAACGGTCAGATTTGGTTATTGAGCAAACGACATACCAATAAACATCATTTATATAATGTGCTTAGCTTACAAAGATGTTTATTTGGCTAAGAGCAGTTATTCACCCAACTACCGTGGAAGACAGTCATCCTTCCAAGCTTCTCGATATGGTTTCCCATGCGACAGTGACAGCTCCAAAGCGGACATTGTTTTTGAATGGCGTTGCTTGAACAACCCATTTACAGATTTACAGCTTGCTTTAGTAAGAAGAATGCTCGATAGACATAAGTTGCTCTCTCCATTTCTCTTCATGATGGACCAAAGAGCAACATATCTTAATTAATGTCACAGACGAGGATTTGCCCATTCAGTATTTTGGACTACTTGTGAGAATCACACCTGAAAGAAAATTGAAAAGTCAACATGCCATTAGCAGGGAAAGGAGCCAACGGATAGCAATGTGGAACAACATTTTAACAACCAGGCATACTGTCGTGTAAGAGTTTTTTTGTTTTGTTTTGTTTTGGTTTTTTTTTTTTGGGGGGGGGGGGGGGGGGGCAAAATTCTGGGACCTTGAGTTGGATGCCGTTCTGTCCACCCCGCTCTTATCTTCCTCAGTAGAGGAAAGTGTTTCTTTTTAACCAACCCATATAAAAACCTATGGTTATAATATATGGCTTTATGCAAATTTGGGACACACACACACACACACACACACACACACATATATATATATATATATATATATATATATATATGTATATATATGTGTGTGTGGATTACCTATTCCATTGGTTTCCGACAGAATTCACTGATTGGACACAAATATATGTTACACAGGCTAGTAGAATACACCCTGAATACTTTCACAGCGCCCCCTTCAGAGGTAAGACTACGCTATTACAGTTTATATGCATGGGTGAAATTCATCGCCTGCCAAGACGAATAGTATTTGTTTATATAATTGTAGTGATGGAATTTGGGGTTTAAGCGGTGAAGCCTGTGTGTTTTGAAAAAAAGAAAAAAGTTAAATTCTGTAGCTAATGACAAAATATTTCAAAAGTTGAGCGGACCGGTTTAAAAGCACCAGTTGTCTTTTATGGGTGACTGCCTATCTCAAGTCAGAAGTGAATTTCTTTCTTCACGGTGGTATTGGAAGATGAATCTTGATGTTTTGGTAACTCTTGAATCTCTTTGCTGCCATTGTTGAGGTGAAGTATGGGACCATGGGTAATGTTTTTTTCGGAGTTAGCTGAGAGTGCGACAGACACTTGACAATTCTTTGCTACCAAAAAGGACAATTTCAACTAAACGGTCGTTAGTAATTTGGAATATTAAGGCAGGGCGAACATTGGGAGCAATTATAGGTATGGTGGTTAGAGAGCAGAATAGTGGACAAAAGAGAAAGAAACGTTTCGCATTTCCAGTGGAGTGGTAACATAAACAATCGGTATAAGCAATAATATTGACTTTGTGAAGGTCATAGTTTAGCTAAGAGAATCCTAGATATATTTGAGTGTGGCAGATGTTAGAGAATAGGTCACCAGTAGAATAGACGTCAGGGACACCATCAATAGCAAGTAAAGTAGCTTTTAGCACGAACTTGGATATTTGAAGAAAAATATAATATCTGACTGTATTAATAAGAGTTCTCATCACTCATCTTTACTTCATGCTCTTAATATTTCTAAGCTGCAACCTCTTATTACGAGGGAAACTATTTCTTTAGCTCGTCCAGTTTTTGAAGTTCCCTCTAAGTATAGAGATATTTGCATTCGCTCTTTAGCTCGACTTACTATTACTGGTATAGCTCCATGGGGTTCCATAATTGATCGTTTATGCCTCTTGGGTGTGTCACCCATACGGGCGCTTCTGGGGTTGCCGGTCGATGCTCTGGCGGGCGATCCCGGTGTCCGCGTGGGCGACGACGGTTTATCCGACAGTATACATTTTTTGAATAACTCCAATCAAAATCCAGTAGAGATTCCATGGAATATAAACTGGTGGCTCTTTTAACTAAGGCATTTTAATCGCATTTTGTAAATGCATTTATTATGGCCTTGAGCATATTGTGACAGAACGCCTTGTTTAGGGTGCTTCCCTCGGGCTGGACTGGTTAGCCATTTTTTTTGGCGAATCTAGATTACTTTTGGCTGGTCCCGTCCGAGGGGGGCTTCCGTTCTTTTTACTCCAGCTGTGATATGTTTTAGTGCGGGTTTTGTTTTATTGTATGGTATTTAATATGAATAAGTATGCTTGAGTTCAAGGTCTTATGTAATTGAAGAGTGGGACCCGGCTGGATGGCGCGGTCTGCTCGGCGGCTCATGGGCTGGCTTGGTGTCGGCGCGTGGCCCGTTGGGTAGCACTGCGTAGCCTGGCCCGGTCTACACGCTTCTACCTGATTTGGTGTCCATGTAATTTAATTTGGTGTCAGCATAAATTTGTTGGACTCAGAGTCCTATTATTCTTTATATTATGTACCTGCGTCGCCTGTGTTATATGTGTTTATCTCTTATCTCGATGTACTATTCATATGTAATATATTTTTATTTTCCGTCCACGGAGGTTTAATCAACTATTAAAAGTGCATTTTACAAAAGAGAAACAGTTTGAGGTGAGTGGCTCTGTAAGCAAGGGTAGGCCATCCGAGCTCCTCAAGAAGTTTAATGTGTGAAGAATATCTTAGAACTCGGGTACATACTTCGGCTACTTACACTGGATGAATTCAAAAGGGTCTGATAGGCCTTTGCCGCAGTTATCGAAGAGGACACGGCCGTATGCAAGAACGGTTCCAATCATGGAAAAGTACAACCGGGTAAGAGCTTCGCAGGAAGGTTGAACCTGTGTAGGACAGCAATACGCTGGCTAGCCATTTTTTTTGAAGGCAAGTTGTCGTAAAGCTTAATTTCAACACGTCCGTTAGCAAAGCCATCCTATCTTTTATATCATGTGCGAAATTTGAAAATATGCAGTCTCGTGGCCATTTTCCAAACCATTATCTCCTAAAGCAATTTCAGCGATTCAAATTTTACCATTCCACGTGCAACAACACCTTCAGAGTAAACTTTTAATCTCATACATGTATACATTTCTCAGTATCAGCAGGAAAATAAGAATATGCATATTTAAATGGAAGTACGCATTAAAAATTCTTGAAATATCATTAGGATGTGCACTTTGAAAGTAAGAAATAGTGGCACACGTGAGTTATATTTTATTCAGCTTCAAGTTCGACGTATACGAAAACCAGCACAAGGGACACACGCGAGATTTAAGAATTGCAGATTTTCGGCTTTCGATGTTTTTTTGGCTCGCTTATATAAGCTTTACTCTGAACTTGAATGACATTGACTTAACTTTGTTTTTGTTTTTTCGTATTATTACATGAGTGATTGCCGGGTGCTTACACAGGAACATGAAAGTGCCGGATGCACATCCCTGGCCTGCATATTAATGGCATGTAATTAACATATCAAGTGGGCTACTTTTTGTTGGTGCAGAAAAAATTGCATAGTTTACAAAATGCCGAATGCCAGGGAGCTATCGGTGCTTTCCGTTTTATATTCCTTTCTGCTGATACTACATATTTCCTCTGCCATGTGTTGATATATATTTTGACGAAGACTACTTTCAGGGGATAGATGCAATTTTGTCTTTGGTTCTACTGGCATTATCTAACAGACCACCTCCTGATTTCCCTCCCTCGCAAGTACAGCTAGGATTGGACACTTGGTGTGCCGAAACGTGAACCTCCATAGTTACTGGGCTGTTAATCGATTCCAATTCTTCAGCCAAACCGGCGAAACGCAAACAACTTTTTGGACACAGTTCGATCTGTACGACGTTTAATTCAAGAAAGGGTTATGTCAACACGCAAGCAAATTTTGATGTACATTCATAGGATGAGATCTTAAACAACGTACAGCATGCTGACCCTTTCTCTTCGACGTCAGTCGGTCTGCCGTGCATCAAATTCTGCAGGGTAACATTCCAACACTTTGGAGACGGAATCCCCATAGGTGCATACATTAATCATGACTCTAGTTTGTAAAAGTACCAGGAAGTATTGGGTTAACTCTTTTAGTGCCAAGTTTTATGCTGGGTTAAAAGCTTTCCTCGGTACGCTTTAGGTGTAATGCGCCCAAAACGCTTCCAGAAAATTTGTTTAGCTGGGCAATTATATTCTTTTGAACTATTGGCTTTAAGCGCTAGTACTTAAATATTTTTATTTTACAAGGAATGTGAATAAATGATCTTTATGATAATTCAGGACAGTTCGACTCTAATAGTTTGACTTAGTCGCAGTTGGTATTGGAGATGTTAATATAAATTTATTCCACATTTATGTTAATGGAAATAATACTTGGCAAAGTTCCAGGAAGACACAAACAAATGTTTATCGTATACAGCGATGTTGTGCGTCCACTCGAAACAAAGCAAAAATTCGCAGAAGTGAAAAAGAAGATAAAAAGTGAAAAAAAGCGTCAGTGACTTTGTCTTATGCTCTTTTATTGGCACACGTACCGTAAATTAGTAATCCCATGTGGTCTCGATAAATTAATACTTATTTATATCTATCAGTAGTTATAAATGCTGCCTCTTTAACTGCCTTTTTTCATCCCAGCGACGTCCAGACAGAATGATTGTCCCCGTTTTCTTAATTCCTCCCTTCCTTCCTTTCTTTTTCTTTCTTTCTTTCTTTCTTTCTTTCTTTCTTTCTTTCTTTCTTTCTTTCTTTCTTTCTTTCTTTCTTTCTTTCTTTCTTTCTTTCTTTCTTTCTTTCTTTCTTTCTTTCTTTCTTTCTTTCTTTCTTTCTTTCTTTTCTATCCTCTTTCCTTCTTGCTTTCCTTCTTATTTTGTCCTGTATCTTCCCTTTTCCCTTTTTATCCCTCTTTGTTCTATTTTCTTCTGTGTTTTGTTGTTTATGGGTGACTGCCTGTCTCAAGTCAGGAGTGAAATTTGTTTCTTCACATTGGTTTCGGAAAAGGATGTGGATGCATTGACAAAATTCAAATACCTTTGCTGTCATTGTTGGGTTTGGAATTAATAAATATGGATCATGTGTTTCTGTACTATTTGAAAATTACTTCATTGGCTATGTTGTGCTGTGGGCTGTGTTCTCCGACTCATAGTTATAGTGGAGGTAGGGTGTGTTTATAATATTCCAGATTCATAAATATCACAAAAACGATGCAGGCCTACTTTACTCTTTCACTTGAAACTTAGCTGACTTACAAGTCGGGAGAACTGAAAGGTGATAGGCCTAACAAGTCTCTATTTATTTTTGGCAGAAGAAATGAAATTTGTGTTTTGGGTGGTTAGGCCTATACATTTTGGAAAAAGAGCTAGTGTCTGCAATTAATAATGAATATTTCTAAGGTTGACAGGACCGGTTTAAAACCACCAGTTGCCTTTTATGGGTGACTGCCTGTCTCAAGTCAGGAGTGAAATTTGTTTCTTCATATTGGTGTTGGAAAAGGATGTGGATGCATTGACAAGATTCAAATCTTTTTGCTGTCATTGTTGGGATTGGAATTAATGAATATGTATCATGTGCTTCTGTACTATTTAACTCTCTTTAGATTTTGAACGATAGGGGTCACAGTAAGCTTCTTCTTTATGTAAATGGTCTTTACAACTAAGTTTGAATTATAAAAGTCACAACTGCATAAAGAAACCGAAAGATGACTAGAACAATCCAAATAGATTAATACACATGCCACAATTTAGATAAACTTTCACATGATTGAAACCAGATGTGATCGTTTATAGGTAACAACTACACGATGAAACTGTAAATGTTGGACTTTGAAAACTGAAGTGTTATTGTCGTATCGTCCTCATGAAATACAACGTGTATACATGGTTGTGTGGATAAATTTTTTTTTTTTTTTTTTTGGGGGGGGGGGGGGAGGGTCATATGGATGAACGCCTGTGAGTGGAGAGAGCTCAGAGGGACATGGCCCCGAAGACCTAATGTGGTGGGGTGCATTGATGTGATTTTTCATAAAATATACAGACCTAAGGTTGAAGACCGAAGACCAATTTTTTTCGATATTTTAATTGCTTGCATACAGTTGTAAGAATATCCAGCGTCTGAAACTCAGATACATCTCTTTAACTTTTTTGGGTCATCAGAATAACTAAACCTGTCTTAACTTTATTTCGGCCATTGGTTCCGGCCAGCATCTGGACTTTCCTAGATACTGTGTCTTGCTGGGTGACTGATGATACGGTAACTCTTATCACGTAATGATCCCATTTAGGACACAAGAGATAGATGCTGCATGGATCAAAATGAACAAGAATTGATAAAAAGCATGAGTAAAGTGACAAGAAAGCACAGAATATACATTGGACATTACATCGGGGTGTTTAAAGTTTACCGAGCTGCCGTGGAGACATGAAGGCATCCGAGGTTTATGCAAGGCCAGATTGTTCATGTATGATGAGGGTAGAACAAAGGAGGCTAAATAACTTTGATGCAAAAACTGACAAAATATTTAGCAAATTAAGAAACGACAGAATAATATCATATTCATTATTGTTTCTCCTTGTAGTGTTCATGCACGCCTCTAGCTCATGACCACTGTTCCAAATTCGTATGTGATGGAATCAGTTATTAACTTGGGCGCATGGGTGCACAGGTAGGCAGCAGGCGTATGGGAACAAAAGAAGGTGGTCGGACACAGGGTCTGAAGGAAGAAAGTTTTCGTATAGGAGCCCACCTGTTAAGTGATTTGGTCACAATTTGGGATTAAAATATAGTAAACGGAAGCGCAAAAAACACAATCTGCTCTCAATTTCCTTACTTTTGTTGTTTGGCAATCAAGGAAGACTTGATAGGATATATGTTCTTTTTAAAAATACACTTGAAAATTGTTTTATAGTGAATGAATTCTCTGAGTCTTCATTACTGTTGGGACTGATCTGATTTTCAACGCGATAAAAGAACCGTAGCATGTGGAATAGCAGTTTTTTCAATATAC
>CAXHWN010002579.1:0-24000 GCA_964020975.1 Hermodice carunculata
CTCTCACTAAGGGGCAGTATCCTGTTTTCAACAAGTATCCAAAGTTCATCGTTGATTACCAGGTCAGCAGCATTTTAATTCTAGTCGTCATCATTTTGATGATAAACTGCTGACGACAAGCAGTGTCCAAAGATTATCTTTATCAGTAAATATCCAGCTCAGACCATGAAAGCTTGTTGCATATATATGTATGCATGTATTTCTTCCTTCACTACATGTGTGTATTTGTTTGTTTTATTTTGTGAGTAGTTTGTAATTTCTGAGGCACATAGCACTACAGGATAACATTTGCTCCGTGCTTTCCACTTTAACTAGAGAAATGTTTATGAAGAAGACCTGGCTACAATAATTGCTGTCATTGATTACCTCAGGAAGAACATGTGCACCTTATGAACAAAACAGAAAGTAGCCAGGCTGTATTATCAGTTTCATAGAAAGATCTAGTGCTTCATCATGTCAATGAATTGAGTTTCATGTGAGGAACTTTAATCAGGATGAAATTGAATGAAAGTAAAGAACATGCAACACATGTAAGTGAAAGAACTGGTGGGGTTTTACGCTGTACAAAAAAAGTTTCACTGAGAGATGTATGCACTGTGCAAGTCCATAGGGTGACAATGAGGCTCCTTTACCCATCAGGTACAAGAGCGGGAACGCATCCGACAGGAGGAACTGGAGTATCTGAGGCAAAGGTAACACATAGATACATTGTACATACAGTGCAGATACTCCAATCTGCTGGGGTACAGGAAATGGGAGATGTTTCAGGAAACTGTCATAAAAAACATGAACTACATTAATTTACTGGGGGGGGGGGGGGGGGGGCTGACAAATAGGTGTGAGCAATTGAAATTTGAGTGCCTTTTATGACCAATAAACAGGAGATCTCCTGCCCCTGTCAAGAGAGTTGGGGTCTTAGATTAACATTTAAACCCACATTTTACAGAAGGAGTTGTTGAGATAAGCCAGTAGTAGAATGAGTAATAAGTGAAGATATGAGATTTCACGTTTGAAAGAAAGTTGACTATCAAACATTCATAGGTAATCCTCTGCATTGGTTCAATACCTTACAAATATTTCAAAGCAAATTCCAGTTAAAATAACTACAGATGTGAAATTAAAGAAAATAGTTAAAATGCTGTTTATGTCTAGGTAGAGGAATCCCACGGTGTTGTAAAACAGCACAGACAACATAAGACTGTTTTGGCTGTGCTTACAGACAGGTGTCCCTGGAGCTGCAGAAAGAGACAGAGAAGAAGGTGGCGGAGGAGGAGGCTTGGTACAGACAGCAGCAGCTACTGCTGGAGGCAGAGGAGAAACGTAGGACAGTCATCGCTGATGAGGAGCAGAAACTAGCTGATCAGAGGGTCAGGTGAGAAATGATGTCATAATGGACATAAGATAAGGCCACATATATACAGGGTTAAATAATTCCTGTGATTGTATTGTCTGGGAAAAGTGAATTTTCTCCAAGAACAAGTCTGTCTCAACTTGTACCTATGATATGGTCTCCTTGAGTGAAATGTTGCCAACACAGTGCTACCATCTCACCTGAAGGCTGGAAACTATTGTTACAAGAAGAGCTATGGGCACACTTAATGACTTTGTGCTGAAATCCCACAAAGCTGGACCACTTCTGGGTCATAAGAGAGTTTATATGGGGACAAGTGAAAATTTAAAGTTGCAAGTCTCATAGACAGATGGAACTTTAGCATTGATATATAAAAATACTATAAATTGCTTTAATTTCCCTGTACAATGTACACTTATTTTTGCTTATTTTGCTGATGGCACAAAACCGTGAAAATAATGTCCAAAACAGTGACATTAACACTGCAGTGCAGTGATAAAAATACAAAAACCACGAAAATTTATACACGCAAAAATAAAGCAATTTATAGTAAATTGTGAGCATCATACAGGTATGTAAGAAGACTAGCTTTGCTGCAGAGATGTGTATTGAAAAGGCCACAATTTTGGAACAAACTTTTGGTCTTTTGCAAAAAGGACTGCCAGAGAGGATGACCATGATTTTATCTTTGTAAATTGAGTCCACATACTTGTGAGCCCAGTGCACATACAGATGATCCATTATCATTTGTCTTACTTGTGACACGACGGAATAACAGTCTAATGTAGACATGTTCTGCCTTCAATATTTTAACTAGGTAGTTGCAAAAGCTATTGACCAAGGGAATATTATTTATATTGACTTCTTCCAACCGTTAAATTTATTTTATATATGCACTTGTACTGATCTTATCTAAACAATTTAGAGATTACTTTTAGTTACATTGAGATGATGGTCAATTTCACAAAAAAAAGACTTCAGGTTACTTGAAAATTTGTACACAGTGTCAAGAGTTTATCTCAGTCATGTGCTCTGTGGGCAGGTTACAAGCAATGAACCGGGAACTGAAAATGAAGGAACTGCAGCTGTTAGATGCAGCCCGCCGCAAGTTTCTAAACTTTCAACAGCTGCAGAAGGAGGCTGACCTCAAGAGACTGGATGATGAGATCAAACAGAAGGTAGGGTCAACTCCTTACAGCATTGGGTGTAAATAATCATTGTGTGATATGAAGACAATCAATTAATGATTATCATTAATGGAAAATTAATGTGGAAAGAGGCAAGTTCAGGTTACCAAAATCTGTGATATGTGAAGAGAGAAAAGTTAAGGTCATCATTACTAATTACAAATTGATGCCATATTTCCTTGTGTGTTTGGTGAGATGCATATAGTTTGAGGTCATAATTGTTAATTTACATTACTACATTTCCAGCATATTTCTTAACTCATTGCATTCACAAAGAAATCAAAAGTAAGAACATGACAATGCTCTCAGGTGTATTGCCTGAATGTACAGACCCTCCATTATGATTTGTACATGACCATGATTGCAGTCCACGCTGCGAGAATTGGAAACACAGGCGGCTGTTGAGGAAACGGAGATCAGAAACATGGAATTACAGACACAAAGGAAAATGTTTGAACAGGTTTGAATTTTCATTGTTCTGGGTAAAATAATCAGGGTTCATACAGGTCCTTGAAATCCTTGAAAGTTTTTGAATTTGTCACATGCTTTTTCAAGGCCTTGGAAATCAAGGTTTTTGCAGTGCAGTCCTTGAAAAATCCTTGAATTTGAAGGGTCCATATACATCTGCCTGTAACAGTTAGGGTAGCTCTATCACCTCCTCCCCTCCCCCTTTAGACACCCCAAATGAATAGCAAAACACACCCACACAAAAGAAAAATCAATCAGGTTAAAAGGTCCTTGAGTTTTGGTTTTTAAAAAAACATGGAAAATCCTGGAAAAGTTCTTGAATTTGAATGCTGCCAAGCTGTATGAACTCTGGATAATGCTGAGGTAAAAAGTGCAGAATATACATACCAAAACTGTATAGAAGTATCAACTCTTTAGCCAATTCCAGAAATTCCCTGTCTTAAATAGTCCTTTGTTTACAAGTTGCTTTCATAAATATATAATGCAGATTTTCAGAACAAGGTGCTCAAGCATTAGTAATAAATGATCAGCTTTAGGGTGTTTTCTTCAGGAAGAGATGCATTTAAACAGAAGAAAATGGAAGAGCACAGTGCGTACTTTTAAATGCCGCAAATCTAAATTATGCAAACAGTTACCAATAAAGTGACCTGCATAGGATGAAAAACATGTTAATGACTTTCTTTTATTTGCATGTTCAACTAAAATTAAGATGGTATTGATGTTGCTTCATATATCACGTGCAGCATGGTTTACATGTATGTTGCTATCAAAGAAAAATTAATGTGTTTGCAGGAGTTACATCGTGACTTCCTGGAATCACAGCACAAGCAAAAGGCAGAGTATGACTCAAGGCGCAAACAGCAGGACCTGGAGGACAGGGTGGCAGCAAGTCTGGCTCGTGCAGAGCGCGACAGGGAGCTGCATGTCAGGCAGGTAGGGATCAGGCATTGTACAAACTTCAGATAGGGATTAAGCATTTTATATACATTGTATAATTTATATATATATACTTCAGGTTGGGATCTGCCATGAAACATACTTAAGGTAGGGAACAGGCATTATACATGCTGCAGGTGTCGGGATCAAGCATAATATACTTCAGATAGGGATCACAGATTAGGCATGCTTCAGATAGGGAGCAGGCAGTATTATATATGCTTCAGATAGGTATCAGTCATTACATATACTTGAGGTATTGATCTTTTTTATCAGTTATTGCAGTACTCAATCAAAGGAGGAACTTCATTAATTGCAAAATGAATGATACCAATTTTGAACAAAGTTCCCTCTTCAGAAATCAATGTTATAACTTTAGCACAGTCATTGTGAAAAGTCGCCAGACCTCCGCTTTTGCCGATAAAAATCTGGGAGGTCCGGTAAAAATTCCTTCTCCGTCGGCCCAGATGGCCGGCGTGATTTTTTTCACTTTGCATGCACATTTAGCTACTTCAGTTTCTTTCAGCACAGTACAATATTTTACCTGCATGAATCACAAAATACATGAATTACAAAGCGTCACGGATTGAATCAAATTGCAGTAAATAGTTGCTGACCCAGTCAGCAGAGTATTTCCTTGAAGGTCGTGACGTCAATCATAAACTGGGGACACCTGTAAGCACTGTTGTGATTGGTTCATTTTACATTTTGAGCACATATACTTCTGGTTTTGTTTTCACTGGCAGTGTTTATCTATGTGATAATGTGACAATACTTGAAATGGAGTGCACCACCTGATGATCACCGTGACAAATAAAAAAAGAGGCCGTCAAAAACAGATGGAAAACTTAGGAAAAGAACCGGAGTGAGAGGAATGTGAATGAAACGTGGTACACTGGTCGACCATGGTTACGCTTTGATGCGAAAAAGAAACTTTTGACCTTGTTGAAGTTAATACATTTCTCAATGACGGGAATGTCTTGAATGAGTAATATCTCATCCTTCCTTGCCATGAAATGTTTCAGTGAACATGGATGAGTCTGTCAGATCATGCAGATTCTGATTGCAGTAAAGTAATTTTAAACTACATGTAGTTAGCATTAGGAGATATCTACCACCATTGAGCACTGTCTGACCATTAGGCCTATTTCATGTGAGAAGCATTTTATCAGTCTATGCAGCTTATTCAACAAACATGCACACTGTAGTCTGCTCTCTTGTTGAGAAAATCATAACTCTGATACTCATTCTAGAAAGTTAATATAACCTGGTTCCAGCTTCTGACTTCTCCGATGCCTGTTTATCATTATGTAGGCTGCAATGTAGCATGCATGGATTGGTATGCATAAAAGTTAAAAACTAGAATCAGATTTCTTGAAAATATTGAAGATATCCTTACTTTTAAAGCTGATATTTTTTACTGACAGAAATGAGAAAAAGGGGTCTGAAAAGCCAGGAAATGCCACCAAATGAAGTCTAGATTTCAAAATTTTCTGGGTGGGGGATGCCCCCTGACGCTCCTAACACTAGCTTTGCGCCTTTGGCGTGAACCACTTTGGGGGGGGCAGTGAAAATTTGTCCAGGCCACCACAGAACACATTTTCACTGGCCCAAATGTCAAGGGGGAAAAAAAGTTTTGGGAAAGACTGCTAGCAATTCTGATAATTCATATTTTCAAATTGTGTTTAATCATAGTTGGAAGTACAAGTCCAATTTATTTCAAACACTGGGTGTCATTGTCTAAATTTGATAAGCCTGAGGTATAATTTTGTGGCCTAATCGCTGTGCTTACATACCTACTGGTGGTAGATGATTGAAAACCGTGGTACTAGAGTGAGGTAAATTCAAAACAAATTCTTTGTAATGTCCAAAATCAGTTGGGAGGAAACGACTTGTATAATGATTAAAAACAATCCAACCACAGCCTGTCAATTTTACATACATGTGCGTGACACCATGCAGTGATGCATGTTCTTTCCAGTATGCAAGTGCTACAGATGCATGCAGGCAATCCAATTAAATAGTCAGATGAAGAAAGAAATAGAATTTTCTGTTATGCATACAAAGCAGACAGTCGAGTATCAGTAGTTGTCTTCACTATTCAGGACACTGTTGATATTCCAGTCACCTGCTAATTTGGTATCGTACGTGTTGGTTACATGAATATAATTCACTCTGGAGTTCCTCCAATTTTCAGGCCATGCAGCAGACCTTAGCAAAGACGGGACACTTGGCGGCAGATGTATCCGTACGGAACCAGCTGGAGCAGCGACAAAGACTGGACGACCTGAATCGTGAGCAGCAGGCTGTAAGGGTGAGTGCCATACAACATCCTGATGAGGGATGCGGCAGCTCAGTTGCTGTTCTCAGTCCCTCTCTATTTTCCTATATTTTTAAGCCTTAATGGTCTTGCATGATTGTTCTTGGCAAAAAAGTAAAAATGACATTATTTTCTCCGTTTCATAAAAAGGACTACATACATCCGTGGCTTGTAATGGCATTAAAATAATAATTAAAAGACTGCCTGTATTTTACTGATGGAATGAACACTCTCATGTGCCGTAGCCAGAATAGGAACAGCTGTTGAACAAACGAATTGCATGTTTCAGCTCGCCAAACTGCAGAATGAAAACAGGGACCTTGAGCGCAGTATACATGAACTGATGGGCCAAGTGGAAGACAGGAGGGTAGGTGTTATAGCAGTGTCTGTCAACTCAGAGAGTGAGTCTGCTTGATGGCAAGAACAAGGAGGTGATGTTTATGGCCAGTATACTGAAAAGTGGTTTGTTAACGGACAAGAAAGCCAGATAACATGGGCAGAACATTGTAATTTGCTACAAGGAGGCCTTTGTATCAGACATTGTCGGCAATTTGTTACAAAGATGCTACTTTTCTTAATAGGACATTGTCGGCAATGTGATACAAGGAGACAAAATTTATGAGTTAGACCCTGCATTGCAAGAGGACCAGATTTATTTATGAGACACAAATCTCTGATGAAAAAAAGGCTGTATTTATTAATAATACACTATAATTTGTCACAAGGATGCCCTAAATTAATGACAGGACAGTCCTAGTTAATTGTTGAGTGCCCCATCAATACAAATATTGCCTTGGAGGCAATATTTCTATTCATTGGGCACTCAACAATTTGATCCATGGGGGTGGTATATTTGTTGATAGGATGCTATATGGACACTGTCAGTACATAGTAATTTGTACCTCTGGAAGAAGTCTACAGAGAAGACAGTGTGTGATTTGTCAAAAAGGTGGGTACACATAGTAGATACCATGTTTGTGGAGAGTAGATTGTGAGCGTTGTCTTTTTCAGTACCAGGAGGCCAGCCAGGGCTTCAGGGAACTGGAGCAGCAGCAGACAATGGCTGAGGAGGCGGAGCTGCGGAGGCTGCAGCTACTGGAGAAGGAGGTGGACCTGGCACAAAGCCATGTCAGTCACATGGAACAAACACAGGGCCAGCTTCTCGGTGAGCCACAAATATAGACAGGGTCTTATGAAATCCTTTCTACCTGGAATTAAGACTCGTCAACAGCTTTCCTTGGGGTGGGGTGGGTGTTTGGCATTCACCCCATGCCAAGAAAAGCTGTTGACCAGGGGCAAAGCAAAGTACCTTTACTTTATCATCATGAAATCCCACAGTGTGCATAGCAGGTGAAAAGATGCTATCTTGTGAACTATTCAGCATTATATTTTTGCAGCCATTCAAATAATATGCTTTTTGTTTCTCTCACTGCTTGATGTTTCTAGTCCCTATACGTGTATTGACAATAGGAACACCCACTTTACAAGGTGGACAGTAAGACAGTAGGTGCATTTAAAATACAGATAACCAGTGTTTTATCAGGAACAAAGTATTTACTACACGTTTTGGTGCCAACATTCTTCTGAGTATATACCTTAAATGGAAAAAGTAAATGACCATTTTGTCTCAAGTTACCAAGACATTCTGAAGAGTTTATGTTATGACCACACCGGTCTTAAGCTATTGGTAACCAGTACATCATGAATAAATGTAAGGTGAATTTTGTAGTTATGGTTTAGTCGAGTTTTGGTTCTTGCAACCACATTAATGTTGCCATGGCAAATGATTGGCTGGTATCGGATTTATACAAGGGCTCCTTACACATGTGGCCTTATAGCCTTTTACAGGAACCTTCCATATTCTATTTTCATCTTGGGGGGTGGGGGGGGGATACAAAATTGTCATTAATTTCACAAACATACACACAGTACATTTTATGTACCACCTCCCCCACCCCCTCTCCCCACCATTTAGTACTGTTAAAATTTTTATTTTGACCCGGATATTAATGAGCTTGTTAACACTTTAAGGGAACATGGAGTTTTTACTTGTGTGTATTCTGTCATTTTGTATTGTACATGTGCATGTATATTTCATTCCCTAGGAACTAGTAGTGACTCAGGTTTCAAAGCAAACCCATGGGAAAGATGCAGACTTTGAAATCCTGTCTGTTTTGCACTTTTACTCAGCTAAGACTGGCCACTCCCAGCATGGTGCATTGTGGATGCCTTGTTCATGTTTCCAGGGGAAAGTATTTATTACCTTTATGTCAGGGTTGGGAAAGGGTCTTATGTGTATCAATTAAACCATTTCTGTAAGCAATATTCTTAATTCAAATGGGATTGGAAAGCCCTCAGGGTATTACCATCTCACACTAAGATGAGCTCCTTTCTGGCCCATAGTTTCTGGCTGGTCATCTGCATCATGACAGCAATGTTCAATGAGAAATACAAAACAAAGCCAGAAAAGCTGGCATGCTAGCTGTTGTAAAAAAAAAAAAAAAAAAAAAAAAGTTTAATGGCCCTACATACACGTACAGTTTGGGACAATGAAATGAATGTGTTTACCATTGGGGCCTATTATAGATTAATGTGGTATACAGGCAAGGCTTTGCATTTGTAAACTTTTTATTTGCAGCTGATTTAATTTATAAATTTATGCCATTTTTTTTAGTCTTGTCTGCCATAGTACAAGGTGTTCACTAAGCTTTCACTCATGGGCATACATTACACTTGAACAGACTTAAGGTGTGTCCTGGAGATGTACATGGCATAAGATTTGCTGACAGAATGCTGCCAAGTTTAATCTTTCCTGTGCACCACACAGAATTGTCATTTCATAATTTGCCCTCATTGCAGACCAACTTGAAGATTTGCGTGTGTCCATAAGGAACAAGGATGGTAATTCCCAACATGATCAATTCCTGAATGACACCTCATCAGCTGAAAGTTCCACACAGTGTGAGTGGATTATCCATTCAGAGTACCCCAATTAAACAATAGTACATATTAATGTCATGATTTAAGTTTGAATTAATATTTAACTCAGCAAAACTAAGAATATTGATGAATATTGATTGCTAATTGAATTCCTGCTATTGAGTATTGCATTGATAAACATATTTATTTGCCTTGATCACTTAATAGTTACAATACGTAATTGAACAGAGGCCACTGTTCATCAAAGGTAAAGGAAAATTGATGCTTTTTGTTTTAGGGCAGTGTAGCAAAAGTTTGATGTGTTATGCTTCTTGTGAGATACATTCATTGGACATATATACTACCATTGGGTCATGAGGGTCTGTTACCAAATTTAATTTATGAAAATATGAACTGATGGGATTTGACCAATGTGTATTGCAATTTGTATCTGCAGTATCATATCAAGTGAAAGGAGAGCCAACTAATGACTACTGAAGGAAGTGCAGAAGAATTTAAAAATCTTTTTTTCTTCCATTCCTTGTAGTTTCATTAGACCGTGGGAGGCAGACATTTGACGAGCGAGAAAGACAATTAATGACTGAAGTGCGAGAGTTGCGACAAAAGCTGGCCAGAGAAAATAGATACAAGAGGGCACCACCTGCTTACAATGCAGATTTCTGAACTTCTATGTTTAATATACTGAAGTTGTGCCCCTTCAAACTTGAAATACATTTCGAAAAAGTATGTTTAAATATCAGACAGTCACAACATTTAATTAATTTTTAAGCCTCTTGACTGTAAAAAGTGTACATAAAACTTACTTGGACTTTTAGCTTACTGTTAACATGAATTGCATTGATTGTGTTTTTGAGTTGATGTTATAGATACATTTTTATGTGTTTTTCATGTACATATGCCAGATACTGTGATATTGACTTGTATGTTTAACTTCAAAAAACAGAAACAAATTTAAAAACGTAAGAAAATTTAAAAAACATTTTTCAGAAAGTGTTTGTTTATATCCTTACTATTGAGCGAGAAAAAGAATCCATGACATAAACTTCCCTTCACAGAAGCCAATTTGGAAAAAAAAAATCAGAGGACAATGATAGGTAACTCCAGGTAGCTACAAAATGTTTGTCTAGGTAGCTAAAAACATTTGTGTAGATTTGTATGTTGACTTTACTAAGCTGAGCTTGTCAAAAAGTGGTGCCTGGGGCAGTCAGAAACTGTAAATATATACATGTACGTGGTATGTCTGAGCTAGACACAAGTAGCGGTACAGATGAAGGGAGTCATTTGGAAGTATATCATACATTCATATCGCATGCCAGAAGACTTGATCATGGAAGTATGAGTTGTTGCCTGTTTGTGTGATGGTGAACCCAGCAGCTTTTAAAGAGGACAGGGAAATGGGCATTTGCATGTATACATCCAAAAGGGAGCAAAAAGGACACCAAAAGAAATGGAAGTCTAAAACGTGAGCATCTCTATAGCACGAGAAAATGAATAGAATGTTTTATGCTGTGTGAAAGTGTTATTGTATGTAAGATACCAAATGTCACAAAGTGGACATGTGAGGGAATTCAGAAGAAAGGGTAATTTGAGATACAAAGTAAAATTGCAGGGTTAATGCTCCTTAACAGGGAACAGTCATCTTCAGCAGGCTTTTTTACTTTGGTAAATAATTCTATACTTAATTTTGTCTAACACAGTGAGTATAAAAAGTTTTGCAACACCATGAAAATTTTAGAAGGGCAGAAAATAATCATGATTTCATTAAATTTATCTCCATGATTTAAGATTGCACTAGTCTCCCTTTTTCAAAGCCATCTTGTTTGCAACAAGTCTACCCATTGAAAGCTATAGCTTGTGGAGGACACCAAATACCAGTCTTGTTATTGACCAAAGGTGTAAGCATTGAGTAGGTGGGATGCTCTCTGTTATTTTGACAGCGATGTCACTGATAGCACATACATGTATATCCTTATCATGAGAATGTTGGCAGACTTGTATAAGGTGCAGATAACCAGACAAAAATAAATAAATGAATGAATTTTGCATATGAATAGTTTAGTATAAAGCTATGCCTCTGTCGTTGCAGAAAAAAAATTGAAATTGTAGAATTTTAAGCTCTATATTTTGGACCTAGGTTGACTATTTGTCTGTGAAATACAGTGCTCCCTCTTTATAACGCTCCTCATTACAAGGCGGTTTCTGATATAACACGGTGTGTACCATGGTTCCCACTGACATAGTTTTCCCATTACTTCTATGTTAAAAGTCCCTCTGTTATAAGGCGGTTTTGTCATAACACGGTCTGTTCTGTGGATCCCAACACCAGCGTTATAAAGAGGGAGCACTGTATATCATAAAATCTGAATATAGAACCAGCTGTTCCACTCAATTTTTAAAAAAGTACAATCAGAACTCATTATTAGGTGCATTCTCTCTCTCTCTCTCTCTCTCTCTCTCTCTCTCTCTCTCTCTCTCTCTCTCTCTCTCTCTCTCTCTCTCATCTCTCTCTCTCTCTCTCTCTCTCTCTCTCTCTCTCTCTCTCTCTCTCTCTCTCTCTCTCTCTCTCTCTCTCTCTCTCTCTCTCTCTCTCTCTCTCTCTCTCTCTCTCTCTCTCTCTCTCTCTCTCTCTCATGCACACCCTCATTTTTTTTTAATGTTTCCAGATTGCCAGCCCAGTCACCCATTGATTCACGTTGACCATGAGATTCATTTTCTATGACCATGTGATGTCTTTAGTCAAGTAGACTAGAATTGTGCAGATGAGAATTTGTTTTTTCATTCTTGTGTAAATACACATTTATGGGTACATTGCCATGTACAGATCATAATAAAATACAAGTTCATTCATTCTCTTCTTGAGATATATAATATGTCCACTGTGTATATTTTATTGCTGGGCCTATCAAAATTTTCATGTTAATTTGACAGTAACAAATATTCAAAGTGCTTGTGCTGAGGCCCCAGTAAAAAAAACAAACAAACAAACAAACATACATCTGGGTTTATGATCAGCACTCACAGCTATTTTTCTCTTTGTGTTTTTTTTTCCAGTTTATAAATATTTGCAAGAAAACAATTTGCTCAGAAAGCCCAGCACTATGCTTTGAATGATCCTCGCCTCTAGCCACAACCACCTGAAGTGCTTACAAGCATGTTCTGATATTTTTTTGTGAGGACAGTTATTTCCACACAGGGTCCATTTCCAAGCTACAGTGGAAAGTACATTTATTTTGCCAAGAATAAATTCAGTAGGATAACATATGGCTTAACAAAGGCAGGGCCCACTATTCCGTTATGCATTCTGAATGAAAGAGATAACACATGGAGAGTGGGACTTGTAAAATTGATTTAATGAGTCATTTGAGGGAGAGAAAAAAATAAAAGCATCCTCCCTCAGCATTTTTTTTGAAAGCCACAAATGATAATCCAGGGTATTTTTTATATGGGCTAAAATTTAATTGGTTGTGTAATCAGTTATATCTTTTGAAATTTTTGTATGCAAACAAAAATAATTGCCATTGTTGTATCCCCCTCTTTTTCTTCTTTCAGGAAATATGTAGTTTTGATGGTGTTTCAATTTGACTTTGAAGCAGATAATACAGATGAAACTATGGAGCACTTGAGTAGTCTTCACTAGATCCCCACCTTAAATCACCACGTCAAGGGTTAATGTAGTCGAAAAGTGGCAAATAAGAAAGCAAAAAAAAAAAAAAAAAAAAAAATGAAGTTTTTGTTGGCTTCATTTCTAGTAAAAATATGAAAAAGACTTCTAAAACATTTTGCCCCAGTCATCCACCAAGCAATGGAAGTTCAATCCGGTAGCCAAATTGGAGTTAACTATGACGAATCATTTTGTTCCTTAAAAGATGACAAATTTGGTTTAAACATATTTTACATGTACTTCAGGTTGCATTTGGAAAGACTGGCAATGCCTGGATGAACCCATCTAGCAAAGAGAAAAAAGAATTACATCGATGTAACATATTTTCAGTGAAATGCACTGCCTATCTGACCACAACATGTCCATTTTTAAGCGTCCACTCCATGGGGGCACCCTTTATGTTTTGGGGTTTTCCAGATGTGCACATTCTCCTTACTGCGATATCTACAGAATGCTCTGTGTATTCTGCTCAGATTTGGCAACATGCTTATCTTACCTGGCAAGATGAACTTATTAGATTTTGGTGTCACCATGACCTAATTTGAGCAAATATCAGCCTAGTTACATGGCAGACCCTTCAGTCAATGCTTTGCATTAAAGGTATGTTTAGTTTCCTGAGATTAATGTCCCTTGAGAAATAAACATATAACACTGGACTGTGTTCCTTCCCCTTTAGGTGCTGACTACAGTGCCATCTGGTGAAAGCCTGTGAAGTGGAACACATTACTTACAGTTTGTAAGGTTTTTAATCATTCCATTATGGCACAGGTGCTAAATATGGAAGATTAAGAAACGATTTGTACACTATTATGACATATTGTTACATATTTTGGGATCAATTAATGGAGAAACCATGGTTTGAAGGTCATGTTGGCATACTGGTACAGCCCAAGGCAAATGTTTGTCTGCCAGACTGAAAGTCACATGAGTCATATTAGAAAGAAATTTTTACCATAGTGATGAAGGCTAGTTCATTTATATTCACTCACCACAGGTTGTGTTATTTCATTGTATTGTGGGCTATCACAAGCCAGGGTTTCTTTCCCAAACTCTGATAGCTCCAAATTCATTATGTCTCCCAGTGCAATGGAGGGACATACTGTTTTTGTGTCCGTTTCTTCTGCTCCTTCTTGTTCTTTTTCAACACGGTGTTGCCAAGGCGATTACTAAAGAAAGATTTGACTTAGGAAGTTGAAATTTTTTGTATGTTCCTATGTAAGACCTTCCTTGGGATTGCAAATTGGGGACGACCTTTTTTTAAGGTAACTTGAGCATTTCATCTAAAATGGAAGCAAACGCAATAAGTCTGCAAAGATTTGACTTAGCAGGTTGAAGTTTTGCATGATTATGTACCATGATACAAACTAGGTTGGAATTGTAGATGGGTGACCTTGATTTATTTTTAAGGTCACATGGCCACTTTTTAAAAATCATTGCAGATGCACTTGCGAAGCATTTGACTTAAGAAGGTTGAAATTTTGTGTGATTATGTTTCTATATAAGACTTTTATAAGGCCTTGCTTGTGATTGCAGATATTTGACCTTGACCTGTTTTCAAGGTCACAAGCACTTGCTTGAAGTTGGGAAATGCAAACGCAATAACTCAAGAAAGATTGACGTGGGAAGGTCAAATTTTTGGTGAATATGTTCCTGTATAAGATCTTGCTTGGGATTGCAAATTTGACGACCTTGACCAATTTTTGAAGGTCACATGGGCATTTAATCTAAAATTGACACGCACCTGATTAGTCTGCAATGATTTGACTTACAAGGTTGAAATTTTGCATGATTATGTACCATAGTACAAACTAGTTTGGGATTGTAGATGGGTGACCTTGACCTATGTTCAAGGTCACATGGCACCTTTTAAAAATCATTGCAGATGTATTTGGAAAGGATTTGACATAGGAGATTGAAATTTTCTATATAAGCCTTTTCGAAGACCTTGCTTGTGATTGCAGATGTTTGACCTTGGCCTACATTTCAAAGTCAAAAGCACTTCTTTGAAGTTGCAGACATGATAAGGCAAGAAAAATTTAAGGTAGCAGCTTCAAATTGTGTGATTAAATATCTGTATAAGAGCTAGGGTGAGTTTGTAGATGGGATGACCTTGACCAAGCTTTCAAGGGTTTGGGTATTTCTTTGAAAATAATTGCAGACATAGTAACTGCAGAAGAATTTGACTTGGTTGAAATTTTGTATGATTATGCACTTCAATAAAGAGTTTATCTTGACCATATATGTAGATCATCGGAATTAGTATGACCAATTTGTAAAAAATAAGGGTGACAACTGCATAAGGGCGCACATTTGATTTTCAGTTGAAAAATCAGCCTGTTCTAGTTGTGTTTGATTTTGCAAGCTGTGTGCAATCCTGACTATCACTAGGAGGACAACCAGGATAATTACACACTAAATGGTTTAAAGCATTCTTGGAAAAAGGTCCTGGATACATGAACACTGCACGGACTGATTCCACAACCAGTAACAAGGATACTCAAGTTGACTCTGTAAGAGCTGTAGGTGTCATGTGGCTTAAAGCAGAATGTCTATGAACCGGTTTACAAATCTATAGGGAACTCACCCTACCACTGAGACAATATCTTTCTAGCATCAGAGAAAAGCCAGTCACTTGTTGGTTCCAATTTATCATGTATGTTGTGCATCCCATGCCTTTTCTGCAAAAGGGATTGGTAAGGGGGCCTTGCCTTCTGTCCTATTGTAGCAGCCAAGTACATGAATGTATTTTTGTGATTTCTACACACACACACACACACACACACACACACACACACACACATACCCACAAAACCACAAATAAAAATCAAGATGTATTGTGAATTGACAGCAAGGTACAACACCCATTTCTATATGAAGCAGAGAAACGCCATCAGAATGTGAACATTGTTATCTACAAAAGGGAAAAAAATGTTATGTGAGTTGAGCATCTCACTGCATAACCTGGCCAGAACTGGAGACCCTTTCATAAAAGAAAGCTGCCATCACACTTTCAAATGACACCTTCAGTTAACTGGAAAGAGACATTTAATAAGCCGAGGCATCATCCTTGTCAAACATGGCTGTGGAAACTGTTCTTAACTTTCCTGGACTAGCAAGCCATGAAACAACCAATGCTACACTGAACAAGGTCCATGATCATGCTTCAGAGCAATCACATGGTAGGACATACAATGTCTTATGTCATCAAAATGGACCGTGATTTGAAACTTGTCACCGATTAAATCTTTACAATACATACTAATATGTCACTTGGTTTACATGACCATGCAAAACCTGGTGGTGGAGGAACATAAAGAGAACTTGTGATTGACAACAAGATGACTGTAAATCTCATCTAGTCATCAGCTGTGCCCCTAAGCGTAAACCATCCTGGTAAGCAGGGCAATGAACTCCAGGGATGTTTGATACCAATGTACACAGTGGAACAGCTGAACAGGTCAATACCCATCAAGGTACTAATGAAAAACAAGCACCACAGTGATAGATGCCCAAACCAGGTCACAGTAAGGGGGCACTGTGCTGTGCATCAGCAGCTAGTGGTCTTTCACTCGTCACCTGAACCTTCAAAAGAAGTGGTCTATGCAAATTTGAAAGGCTATGCAGACAAGACAAAGGCATGGGCCAAAAGTTAGAGGTTAGTTACAATTATGGTTCCTTTTTCATAGAATGAGGACCAAATGCTGCCTTTATTGGGTACTCCTTTGGTCTTCCATACCCAGGGTAAGAAGAGGCTGTAATAAACATGAAAGAGGCCATATCTGAGTTCCTGAGAAAAAAAGAGTTCTTGATGTGATCAAAGATACTGGGGTATTACAGTTGTCTGCTTATTGTTCCTACAAGGACAATGTGGAAGAACCTAGATAGATCTCCCAGCCCTCACACCATCCTTGACAGTGAAAGATTCCAGATAAGAGACTCCATGCAGCCTCCATCTTGACAGCACGAAGACCAAGGCAGATCAATGTCCATGTACAGTATCTGAAGGACACATACCCATCACATTCCATGATCCCATTGAAAGTGTGGGTAATTTGTTGTTGCATGGGAAGTTGTCAGTTCCTGGTCCTCTGGTCCTTCCTTTGGGCTGGTACCAACACTTTTTTTTAGTTAAGTTGACTTGTCAGTAAAGCTGAGGTTTTAGGAGGCTCAGTAATCCACATTTTACATTTTTGACTCCTCCAAATCCACTGGCCAGATTCCCTTCAAATTTGTTGGGGATCTACCTTGGGTGGCTAACTACCAAGTTTCTTCACATGGGTATCCTCCTGTGATTTTATAAATTTTTATGTGTTTGTTCATTCTGATGAAAAATATTAAAAAATCTCCAACAAAACTGAAGGTCAGTTTCTTCAAAATTACACTGAGACACTTCTGGGGACCCCTAGACTCTAATTTCTTCAAGAGGTGGCACTGCAATTTTTTCCAATGGTTTTATGAATGATAGAGTGTATGGTCACTTTTTTAATTTTTCTCCAGAACACCTCTGCAGGATTGTTCAAAACTATTTTCAATTATTCTTGAACTAAAATGCTCTTAGTTTACAAACATGGTTGAGATATCATGGATGCTTTTCCATTCATGTTATGATAAACTTAGAACAAGAGGACTGTGACAGCCCTGTGCTCAAATGACTTTACATTCATGCACAAACTGAAGTGGTTTAGTGAGCTTCTGAATGATATCAAGGTCACATTTGTTTCGGACCATTACTGTTGGTAACATGCACATATCCAGTTACTGATTTTTCTAATTATAATTAGATGATGAATTTGTGTAAAATCAGACAATGAAAGCACCACCATATTATGGACATTTGGTGGAAATCAAGTCCAGGTGCATTTAGTTTTTTTTTTTTGGGGGGGGGGGGTGCTAGTGAAGAAGAGTGTGAAAACCAGAGCATAGAGGGACCGATAAAGTGCATTCAACCCAAGATGTGATTTTAATGAATGCCAATGTAAGAGGTTTCTTTAATATTTTTTGCCTGTGTGACACAAGCGCTAAGAGCGTTTGTCTGCCACTAAGTTACCTTTGTCTCTAGTCAAGCAGTGTTTGTACCACATGGATGCTACTGATTCAGGGAGATTCTACCCTCGATTTTTACCCATAAATAAAGCCAATCAAAGTGCTACCATATGTCTGAAAGCAAGTACACAATCATTATGAGGATGGTTTTCGATGTCTTGCGAAGTGTTTTGCTCAATAAATTCACATTTGTGAGTTGTTTCTGTTGTATATTAATTGCTCAGCATGGGTATGGTAAAAGAAATGGAATGCAACGATTTTGAATAGGGACAATTTCAATTTAATTCATTTATTTGAACAATATAGTACAGTATAGTATAATTCATAACAGGTATATTGTGTCCATACGAATAGACAATTAATCTGATAATCTATTTCTTTAAAAACAGATTTGGTAAGGAGACTCATATAAAGATTGTTTAACAATTGCTAGCATAGGAGCCACCTGAATTAAATTAGTTTAATCATTCTTAACTACCATCATGACAACACACAAATATATAGATATCTAAGACTCAGTGCCCAAGGCACCATGACCAAGGCTCATAATGGCATCCGTTGAATTGATGACTTTTGATGAGCACAAGCATGGACATCTGTATAAATGCTCTATGACGCAAGTAAGTGAGGATCTTCTGTATTTGTAATGGCTTAGGTCTTATGTCAGGACGCACACACAAGATCCGTGACTGTGGCACAGTTGAATTCATTTCTGGTTTGGTTCATTTGATAAGGCTGCCTGGGGATTCAGACATTGGATAATTCCCTTGAATACTGGAAAAAAGTTCAAGTTCATGTATGTAGCTACCGTGAGCTAGACCTTGACAGTTGTTGGTTTTAAGTCAGGGGTATAAATCACCAAAAAGTTTATATAAGGGAACCTTTGAGGGGTTTTTTTTTGGGGGGGGGGGTTCAGGTCTTGACTTCATTTTGATCTTGTGGTCATCTATCACATTTACAGCTTTTACAAATCTACTTTCAGGTTGTCTTCAAACTTGATGGGGATGTACCTTTAGTGTGCTTCTGCAATGTTTCTTCAAATGGTCGCGCTTCAATAATTTTTGGATTTTTCATGAATTTTGTTTATTCTCTGGCAAAATCTTAAAAACCTTCTCCGAAACCACGTGGCTAGCTGCTTCAAAATCGCACAGGCACACTTTTACAGACCCAAAGACTTTTTGTTTAAATATGTGGTGCTACATTTTTCTTCGTTTTTATTTAGTTTTGCGTTTTTGATATTGTTGACTTCTTCAAAAATGTCACTCAGACTGTTTAGAAACTTGGTGAAAATGTACCGTGTGAAAGGGTTAAGCACAACTGTTCACTAAGTAGTAATTCTTTGGATCCCTGATTTTTTTCTAATTCAGAATTTTGTCAGGTATTTGTGCATACATTTCTCTTGATTACTATGTACTTCAATGGGGATTGTGATAGTAATATCCTTTCAACGTCTTCAAAAACGTGTGCCAGATTCACTTTAGACTTAGTGGGGATGTACTTTAGATGGTTCTCTACCATGATTCTTTAAAAATTATTTATGCTTCTGTGATTTTATTTTTTCTCGTTTTTGGTAAAATCGTAAAAAACATCCTCCCAAAGAGAGTGGGCAATTGCTTTGAAATTGCATAGAGACGCTTCTGTGGACCCACAGATTTTTGTTTGTTGAAGAGGTGGCAATGCGATTTTAACTCAGCTGACTTGCCAGTCAGCCGAGCTTATGTTATGACCAGCCATCTATCGTCCGTCGTCCACAATTCACATTTTCAACTTCTTCTCCAAAACCGTCAGCCAGATTCAGTCTTGGTGGCAATGTACCTTGGGTGGGTCCCTACCAAGTTGTCCAACTGGTCACGCTCCAGTGATTTTTTTGGGAGGGGGGGGGCAAAATTTTTTTAAATCTTCTTCTCCGACACCGCTTACCCAATTGCTTTGATAGTGCACAGGGACACTCCTGTAGAGTCTTAGTTATGAATTTGTTCACCAGGTTTGCTGTGATAGTTTTTCTAATGTTTTATGATTTTTTTGTATGTTTTTGCTTTTTTGACTTCTTTTCTCCAGAACCAGCACTAAGATCAAGCTGAAACTTGGATTTGTTCTTTTTGGAAGGGTCAAACAAAGTTGTTCACTGGGTCGCACTGCTGTGGATTCCTGTTTTTTTACGAATTTTTCAATTCGGTTACTTATCGGTCAATGCAGCTATCCGATTGATTACCGGTACTAGTAAGTCAATGGGCATTCTAATGCTAATTCACATTTTCAACTTCTCCAAAACCGTCATCCAGATTGACTTCAAACTTGGTGGCAACGTAACTTGGGTGGGTTTCTACCAGGTTGTTCAAACAATTATGCTCCAGTGATTTTTGGATTTTTAATGATTTTTTTTTTTTTTTTTGGACAAATGTTACAAAATCTTCTTCTCCACAACCACTCACTCAGTTGGTTTGATATTACAAAGAACACTCCTAGGGACTACTAGTTCTTAATATGTTCACCAGGTGGTACTGCAATTTGTTTCAAATCTTTTTTGTGTTTTTTCGTTTCTTGTCACTTCTTCAGAATAATCTCTCCGATTAAGTTGAAACTTTGTGGATATGTCCCTTGTGAAAGGGTCAAGCAAAGATGTTCACTAGGTAGTGCTGCTGTGGATTTGTGATTTTTCACTATTTTCAATTCGTGTACTTATCGGTAAAAGCACCTTTTCTATTGCTTACTATGCAAGTCGATGGGCATTCTTATGCATTCTAATGGTAATTCACATTTTCGACTTCTCTGAAAAAACTGTTTGTTAGATTTACTTCAAACTTGGTGGCAATGTACCTTGGATGGGTTTCTACCAAGTTTGTTCAAATGGTCACACTCCAGTTATTTTTGGATTTTTATTGATTCTTTTTAAAAATCTTTAAAAAAGATTTAATAGGAATGTTTAACATGGAAATTTCTTGTAATGGTTTGAACTTATATAATTTTGGCCAGATTTATACCAAACTTGGTAGGGATATACCTTTTATAAGTGTCTACCTATTTGGTGCAAATGGTCATGCTCCAGTGATGTTTGGACCTTGACCTCATTCCCAAGGTTACAGGACAACTGATACGAAATTTACTGTTTACTTGATAACTTGAGATCTGTTTGGAGTTTGGACCTTGATGTTGCACATGTTAATGTTTCTCTATGAAGGTCATGATTAGACAGTGCACGAGTGACCTTGACCTCGTGTCTGGGGTCACAGTGCAACATACATGAACTTTATTCTTCATTATAACTTCAGAACTACTTTAACTGGGACCTTGATGTTGCACAAGTTTGTGTTCTTCTGTAAAGGTCAGATTTACTCAGTACATGCGTGACCTTGATCCTATCCCATGTTCACAGAGCTGCAAGTGTGATGAATGTCTAGACCAGCTGAGCACGGGTTGTTCACACAGCCTTCTTGTTGTTATTAAAATATTTTTGGTGCATTTTTGCTTTTCTTTACTTCTTCCAAACTGTTTGCTGGGTCTTCTTCAAAACGGGAATGTACCAAGACCTGATCTCCACCAAATGTTTTCAGTATATAGCGGTACTGTCATTTTCTGATTGTTAACAAATTCTAAAATTAAGAAATATTGTTCAGGCTATATGTACATGTGAGCCACAGTGATTGACATTTTTAAACAAGTATGACCTAGTAATCATTTTGAAGTTCACAGGATCACTAAAGTCTGTGCATGTAAGGTCAACTGAGCACAGGACTGTCACCGTCTTTTTGAGTGATTTTTTTTCACAGCTGCTACACATTTTTTAGGGATACTCAATTAATTTCCCTATATTTTTATGATCATGCAAGAAATGTGGTTTTTTTTGTTTTTGTTTTTGTTTTTTTTTTTTTGTATATCTCGCTACATATTTGAGCTAATATCCCTTCCCTGCCTCAGCTTTATTCCTTTATAACTGGGCAGGGGTTGGTCACTAGTACATGCTATGACACTATCGGAGATGCCTCCTCCCATCAATACATTTGGAAGACAAAAGCACACAAAAAATTTATGCAATTTGCATATCTTTTGTAACACCAGGTCACTGGACAAGGGAGATGTGACTATAAATAGTCTAAGCAAACACCAAAGCTCTCCGAAGATGTAGAGCCTGACTCTTTGTTAGCAATGTCTATTGTTGTCAACATACTGTGTTATCACGGAACAAACATACGTTACGGGTCGAACAATACCATGTTGCAGCCGTTGAAACATTCGGTTCTGGAAGACCCACTCAACTGTCAAAACCGGTCAAACTAATAAGGCACAAAAAGCCAAACCGTCGCTTTGTTTTACAAATTACAATAGACATGGCCACCTTTCTCTGATATGCAGGGATATCACCTTATGGTGATAAGACAGGTGACAATTTTTACACAAATATGTGGAATGAAATTTAATTATCTTATTTATGTGCAATGCATTACCTAAACTATTACTTACTTATGTACAATGCGTTACCAAAAGTACTACTGCATGCACCCTGTATGGGATTGTGGAATCAAGAAAAATGAACTCACTTGAAGTGTCAAGCTGGCCCACTTATGCTTAGTACAGTGGTGGTGACTAACTATGACACCACTTGCAGCTCACTTCCATCATTTCTTTCATGGCATCACCACTGAAGTTGTGGTCTATTTCCCTGACAGAAAATTTGCTTCAAGTTGTTATTGCTAAAAGTCTGGTAAATTCATGTTACACTTCTGCTTCTAATACATGTAAAGGTTAGACAGACAGGGCAGCGTTACTTAGCAAGTGAGTTAGTACAAGCTCAGATTTTTTCATGCTGAGTAGTGCATGTGACATGCATGTTGTCTGGTGTTATTTATCATAATGAGAAGGGTCTCATCTCTTGCATCTTGTGAAATCCACTAAGTTTGCATGTCATGCATGAAAGCCATCTAGATGGTGTTTTCTCAAGACTAACCTTGTGAGCTGTGTTGACACGAACCAAAAGAGCTGCTGTTTCCTTGCCCACAGCTCATTGTGGTCAGGCTCATCTCAGGGTTCTTTGCTGTCAGCAGCCCCTAGGCTTAGGAAGCCTAAGTCAAGGGCTGGGGCCAGGACTAAGAGTAAGTACTGCTCAGCGGTTTATTTGTCAGTGCCAGAATTTGGTCTGCCTAGTGGGCAGCAGAGACTGGGTCAGGCTCCTGGGGGTTCTTTGTCTTCAGGTACTAAGGTAAGGAAGCCAAAGTTGAGGGCTGTGGTTAAGAAGACAGGTATGTCAAGCTACTAGACAGTTGATTTGCAGTGCCATACTGCCGCCACCTGAGGCTTAGTGAGATGAGAACCATGCCTCAGACCTGACACCTGCCCAGACTAAGAACCAAATATTGGTTGGAGATCAGGCTCAAGGCCTGGTACCTCAAGATTTCTTGTTGCATGTAGAAGTGCTTTCACAGTCTCTACCTGAATTCTGTGGCTTAACTCTTCTCTCTTATGCAAGTTGAACCCAATATTGACGATCAGAACTATTGTCCAGACTGTTCAATGGAGCATGATTGATTTCCATCTCTTCTGGTAGGACATTGGAGTTTTTGTTCTCATGCTCAATATCATTCATTGTCTAGTGAAAGGCATTACAGATAGTTTTTCACCCTTCAAGATATTATACCACACAATATCCTGAGGTGAAATATAGGATTTATTGAATTTTGTATCCCTAGGCATGAGAGAAATGCTTGCCTTCCAAGAAGAGGTTGTTTCAAAATGTGGTTTTGGTTGTGAAAGGCATTACAGATTGATTTCCACCCTTCAAGATGTTATGCCACACAATATCCTGAGGTGAAATATAGGATTTATTGAATTTTGTATTCCTAGGCATGAGAGAAATGCTTGCCTTCCAAGAAGAGGTTGTTTCAAAATGTGGTTTTGGTTGAAGCAATGAATTTGGTTCGTACTTTATCATCGTCACATGGTTTTTGATGTGGTGATTCAACATCTGGTCTTTAGGGACACAACATGTTGTTCTGAGGAGCCTACTTCAGAGACACGTGTGATGAAGCCATCTAAAATCTTGATAGACTGAGAATAGTTTCATCCCTGTCAAGGTCAGCTAAGCTCAGCAAGGTAGAGACTG
>CAXHWN010002580.1:0-12000 GCA_964020975.1 Hermodice carunculata
TTCAAGGCATGATTAAGTGCTCTTGATGTTAGAACCTCCTTTACTAGGAATACAAAAAGGAAATCAGCATGCATACCCTTTGTAAAATAAAATTGCACATGTTAGTCTATCAATTCTTCCAATCACTGTATAGGTTTAAGAGTGTGGAGACTGGGGCTGTAGCCATGCTTTGTAGAGCTCATAAATGTACATTGGATCAATGTAATATCATTCCAGATGTAGGATTTAGAAATTTCATTCCCAGAGTTTGCTAAAAGTGCCACTTGAGCAGATCAGATTTGCCCTTGTAAGGGTAACTGTTTTTATAGAACTTCTCAGTATATATTTAGCCCTAAGAAACCAAGATGAAGCGTGATATTTGCAAATAGTTCCTTGTATTGAATCTATTAATGTTTGAAACTTGATACAGAAATTATCAATTCAATTTGCAGTTTGCCCTTCAACGTGTTGAACGATACTTTGTATTAGCAGGAGGCCATCGCGTTATCACTCCCACAAAATGATTTGCCCTGAAATTATTTCATGAAATATCATTGCCACCGCCTTTGAACCAAATACTACAGCAAGGAATCACATAGGAAAGATTTCATGGAATTGTAACCAAAGTGAATTTTAAATCAATGTGAGGTACCCAAAATCAACAGCTAGCAACCTCCAGGAAAATGGACGATTTAGTGTAATAAGAAAGCCTTTTTTTCCTTGGAGTTTACTCTAACTGAAGATTGAACACTCTAACTGAAGATTGAATAATTTTGACTCGATCAATTTTATGAGATAAGCAACGTTATATAGACTTTGTACATTAGCGTTTGGCAGTATATGGACATAATAGAAACAGATGTGAATCAACAGGGTGTTTGATTATAAACATAAAGCAAAATTTGTGCTTAAGATGTGCTCAAATTAGGTAAACAGTCAGCCTTCACCACACGCATGTAAAGAAATTCCTTTCAGTATCCTCTCATGTACACGAAACACAAACATGCAGTGCTCCCCCAGTCGTTTTTATCTCACATATATATATATATATATATATATATATATATATATATATATATATATATATATATATATATATATATACATACATATATATACATATATATACATATACATATATATATATATATATATATATATATATATAGATAGATAGATAGATAGATAGATAGATAGATAGATAGATAGATAGATAGACCTTTACCAAGGTGTTTATTCATATTTAAAAAAAAAATAAATATATATAAATAAATGTTTTACTTTAAAACCAAGCTATAGTTCTTCTACATGTTTTAAATGAAAACAGTGGCGTCAAAGTAAGGCTTTTGCTCTTTTGATCTTTGTGGCTCAAAAGATCGGTGGGTTATTAACATTGGTGAAATATGTCTTTGAAGACAGTCTGATGCAACACTTTGGCCAACTGAATGTCACGCATTTTCTTAACATTTTATATAGGTAAAGCATTTAACCTTGCGAATGAAAAACCTGCATACCAGAAAACTACAAACCTAGCATTTGTGGCAAACCGAGCAGTGGATGGTATCCTAGATGTCCATCTTCTCAGGAGTAGTTGCTCTCAAACTCTGGAATCTTACCCCGATCCTTGGTGGGCCGTTGATCTGCAAGGGATTTATTACATTGAGACAGTAAGAATACTAAACCGAGGAGACTGTTGTGGTAATACGCTTTTTCATTAAACATCTTATTGACTGGACCTAAAAGAAGCAGGAATAAACAGTTTAGTTTGATGAGGTGACACCGTATATGGTTTACTGTTTGCCCAAGTATAATGTGAGTGCTTTCAGATGTACCCTACGTCTGCAAAGTTAATGTTCAACATCTTGGTGTGCATTTGTAGCGTTGGATACCGCCTCGCAGCAGCGAGGTCGGAATAAAAATCATGCCGTCGGTCATAGAGTGTATTCGTATTTTAATCAACACAAGTCATGCCAAGGTGCTTTAACACAGGCTTCAGTGTTTCAATACTGAAATGAAATTTCTCGCATTGACAAATGTATCTTTGAATTTATCATGTAAAATGACGTGCAGCAAAGTATGCTCAATTTTCCATTGCAATACACATATAGGTTAACCTGTAATGAAACCCATAACACAGCATAATGTGAAATTGTGGTTGTGACATTTTATATGTCCAAAGTTAATTTCAAAACTACTTGCTTAGCCGCCCTTTTGGCATTTCGGTCCATATCCAATTAATTGGGTACTAGCTGTATGAGCAAGTTTAAGGCAGTCTGATGTACTAAATAAAATCTGTTTCTATACACATTAATTTTACAACAAAGCACATCTTTTAAGATACTTGCAATTGATTTCGAGCCATGTTACCTTGAACGAAAGGAATGTCGTATTAACTCGATATATATCTTTATTTAAATTTAGTTATTTTTGAACATTTTGATACATCTTTATTCCAATTTAATATATCTTCAATTCTAGAAATACACCTGTTCGGGACAGTGTCCCAGCCCGCCTTATTTCTGTATATAACGTGCTATACTGAGACAGTTTTCATTGATCACAGTGTGATAGCTTGTAATGACCTTATATAAATATATATATATATGGATCTAAAAATTTTCTTTGTTTGCTGTTTTTTTTGTTTTTTTTTTTGTTTTTTGTTTTTTGTTTGGTTTCGTATTTTTTTTCATTTGGAGAGTTTAATGTAATCATTGCGTGTGTGCAGAGTCCCTGATTAGGCCTGATATGTTCGGGGGGCCCTGATGATGATGTAAACATTTATAATAAACTATAATGGTGTCCTGTATCCAAAGGGGCAAATACCCACACAAGTGTCAGTGAAATGGGAAGTGTGATTAGTTAGAAAATTGTTGATTGCGGGAGGGAATTCTCAGGCTAGATATATAAAACAGCGCCGTTCCTGACAGTAGAAAGAAGTTTTCTGAGATCTGACAGGTGATGTGTGACTGTGAGCTGTTGTGTTCGCCAAACAGATACCCATTTGCACATTGTACATGTGGAGTGTGGAAAGCGTCTTTGAGTGGACTGGTGTACTTGGTGTTAACCGTACCTCATTGGAATCGCCTCTGTTTGATTTGGACTTGCACTGTTCCTTTAAGTACCACATTGGAACAAAATGGTACCTTTGTCGGATTTGTACTAGACCATTTGGCACCTGCCATAGGACTTGGAATGGTAGGACAGTACCTCAGGATAATCTCTCACCAGGGACCAGGATTTATCTACAGACTGTTTTACTATTGGAATATCTCGACAAGTTTAAATTTAATTTACCTACTTTGTACTAATTTTTGATTGCTTACATTGTTATTGTTATAGTCATAACATTAACGTTATTCATTGTTGAGTTTCGCTGTGATATAAAATATTCATAAGGTGAACATATATATATATATATATATATATATATATATATATATATATATATATATATATATATATATATATATATATATATACATACATATCCATATACGTATACATTAGCTTCCTATTTCCTCTAGATCACAAAAAAAATCAAACTGTTTCATTAATTCACAGCACGGAAGCTACACAAGACACATTAATAGCACTGTAACAAATCTTTTCCAATACCCGATAGGCATCTCTGCAGGTGGTTTAAAACTGAAAAGTTCTTTCAAATTATTGTACAAATTTCCCTTAATATATTTCAGAAGACTTGCTGAATGAAATTTGGGTTTCGTTCCAAGTTTTCACGAACACTGGGAGGCTCTGCATAAAGTTCGAATTGAAGGCATAGAAAAAGAGTTCATTTTTTCATGATTTTTATTATTTTATTTTATTTTTTTTATTTTTTTATTTTTTTTTTTTGCTTTTTTATTTTTTATACTTATTTTTTGTTTATTTTTCTATTTTTGTTTTATATTTTCATTTTTATATTTATTATTACTATTTTGTTATCTAAATCCGTAAGTATTTCAAATCGCCGTGTTGTGATGATTGTTCATTTTGCAGTCGTTACTTTTTTGTAGGTGAAAAACTCCACGACTTCGACGTTTGGATAAGCAAATTATTTGATCCCCTGAGATTTTCCCTTGAATATGCAGTTCACTTTGCACGATATAATGGGGTGGTTGAAAATGGAAAATGGGTGAATCTGGTCTCAGCCACAGAACATTCAGGAAGATACATCATGATTCAAATCCTCGGAACCAGTGAAACACTCAGTTTGTGTGAAGTGGAAGTTTTCAAAGCAAGTAAGTTTGGATACTGATAACGGAGTTTTGCGTACACACGATTGCACTTTTTCCAGACCTGCACATTAATTGGCTTTTTGAATGAAGAATAACCAAATAGTACATTCTTTATTAAGCCTTGCTCTTTTGTACTTGGGACAGCCGTGTGAGCAAAACTTTTGCTCCTTGTAGCTTTTTCAGATTTTCAACCAAAATACTTTGTTATGAATTTAAGCATTGCATCTTGCAGTTTGCCATAATTAATTGTCAAAGATGTTGTCTTGATAACAATGAAGTTGACCATTCTTGCTCCATGGTATGGCAACAGCCTTATTTCAGATACAAACATGTTCAACACTCAGCACTGTATCTGATATGCTCATGAAAACTGGGCTCAGAATACCAAGAAGTATACTAACTGACAACAGCACAATAACTGTTACTTCAGGTTATTACAATTTATTTCAGACCAATGACACCAGTAAATCTGTTGTTTTACGAGGCATCAGATATAAAGGTTGTTAAAGGGAGCCCTGGTTCAGTCTTAAACAAATGAACATGCGTCGAGCTACCACTTTGTGGATATATTTATTATGCCAGAATGATGCGCTTTTTTAATACAAGAATGAAAATAAAATTACTGGTTTAGTAACAATACAATACTGAACCACTTTAACTATGAGTCCTTGACATATCCTTGCTACAAATCTCGCTTATCACGACTCTTTCGAAAGTTAATAAAGTAACATAAAACATATGACAGAACATGCGATGCTACCCTGTATTGTCAATAATGCATCTTAGAACAGAAATGCATCGAACTAAAGTTAATTACATATATAAAAAAGACTGGCTTTGTTCACAATCCATGCTGGATCTGCTGGTTTGGATGTATTTAGCCAATAATAGTAATTTTCAGCTTCAATAGGTTGAATATGATTAATAAAACCAAGCTTCAATTAGCTTCAATGAAACCTGAGGTGATGATCTTTAGTTATCACTGAAGGATATATTTCAACAAATGCCCTAAACTTATCCAGTTGTGCACTATAGACCAACTATATTCACGTAATTTTCCGAAAAAAAACTTGACTTTTTCATTCAGATTTGCTATTGCATCAGTTTATTTCCTGTTTTAGAATTCTTAAAACTGCCAAAATTAGTTCGAGTCAGCAGATTATACTAAGTGTTCCATGTGCAAAATAATTTTTGACGTTGTTCATCGGGGATAGATATGTCACATCTATATAAGTTTTTTTTTTTTTCTATTTCTGTTTACTTATTGGTTAATGCATACATTCCCGATGATTACAATGTAAGCGGATGGGGATCATAATGGTAGGTCACAAGTTGTCTTCTCCAAAACCGTCAATCAGATTCACTTTAAACCTTTTGAGGTTGCACCTTGGGTGGATGTCTACCGACCTTGTTTAAATGGTCATGCTCTAATGAATTTTGGGTTTTTTATGTAGTACAATTTTATCCTTTCGTTTGGAGGGGTTCATTTTTGGGGCAAAATATATATTTTTTTGTTTAAATCTTCTCTGCAACAATGGATCAAACACTGATACCTGTTTTTTTTCCCTCACTGTGGTTGTCCTACCATTTTCCTGACAGGATAATGGGTGTGTTCAAAACATTTCCAAATTATAGCTGTTAGCTAAAAAAAAGTAAACAAATTTAATATGTAAGCGAGTGGTTAATTGATTTGTTTTCCATCGTAGCCTCATTTTGGTATCTGCCACCGGAGGGTAGTACTGTTTCAAATGTGTCAGGCACTTTTGAATAGGGTGTTTACTATTTGAAAATACAATTGAAATCCGACAGAACTGTTCAGTGAAAGATCTCACACAATATTTGGCCTACAAGAATAATGATACAGAAAAAAAAAAAGAAAGAAAAAACCCTCAAGATCATTGATATCAGCCTTGTGGATAAACTGAACACATTATACATTTCCTCTTCCATTTTAATTCAAACTTGCTTTGGGAGTACACAAGCGTGTATCGGTACATGCAAACAGGAGAATAAAGCTCACGCAAAAAGACATGATGTTATGAATAAAGGGTAGAAACCAATATAACAAAATAGAGTATACCTATCACCAGAATATCATACCTACAGTGCAAGTTGTTGCATGTCATCGAAGGTAATACCCACGCTTGTCAGCTTCCGTGGTGATTTTGTTTTGTAACATGTTTCGTTTTTCCATTTAAGTAATAATTCACCTACTATGTACAAAATACTAACAAAATCAGTTATAATTAGATAAAAATCTACTTCTGGCTCTTTTCTGTTTACACACACACACACACACACACACACACACACATACATATATATATATATATATATATATGTTGTTCATATCATTCCCGTACATCCTTACATTTTGATCCACCTGTCCCCCCCCCTTATAAACCAATCTGGCAATTGATATAATTCCACATTGTTTTCCAATTATTGCTGTGCGGTATGATATTGTTTATGTGCACAAAGTGTTTTCACGCTCTGCCCCAAATAAAGAATACCTTTTTACGAAAAAAAAGTTACATATTATTTGTGTGTTTTGAGGCCTCCCATCTCTTGCTCCTATATGTCGTATTAGGTGGCTAATAAAACTTTTCAAACATAGCGTACTAGCGGAAGCAAACTTGAAAACTCTTTTGGAAAAAAACGGTTGGAAACATGGTTGTATCAGAACATAACAAAGGTAAACGCAGACGCAGATAGAAGAGACAGTGAAACCACATGCTTTCTTTTCTTTTTTTAGGGAAGTATCATGTATATTCGAAACAGGCACAACTGCTGTTAACCTTATATTTTATCTTGAAAGGCATCAGTTCTAAAGTGCCAGTGAAAGCTATCTGGAATACCCTATCTAGTATTCAGAGCATGTGGTCTAACTGTTCAATTTCTGATATGCAAACATTAACACAGCCAAGCAAATTGAAACAGTGTGGAGTGAAGACAGTATGTCATCCATGTTTGACGATTCAACTTATTCCAACAGACACAGTGTATATAAAATGCTTAAAAATAATATGGAACATTATAGTTCCATTTGGATGGCAAATTAAAATGCAGTTTTATCAGATTGACATTTACTCTACTCCACGTTGCCGCTTTGTATATTTAGATATCAAGGAAATATCTGATAATAACCAGGACCAAACATACTACCAAAAATATTGTGGGAGATTAAAAAATTTAATTTTGCAGGCTGATTTGAATAAAATTCGTATAAAGTTTCAACGCAAAACATTGTTTCATCCAGTTGGAAAGGTTTTATACAGATATGATATATCCACAATGAGTAATGAGAGGCTGGGAACATCCAACCCCTTTCAGGTACCAACTGGTTCAATTCATTGCATAACTGCATGGTATCTCAGCAAGTATAACCATTTGCTTATTGAGTTTACTACACACTCAGGGTGGCGAATCCAGCAAAGCATTTATGGGTTTATGCATTCAGACCATTGCTCATGGCTAGCATTTCATGATGGGTTGTTTGTGCAGTCCAGAACACTGTATCAACTGAATTCTTCTCGAAGTATAAACATGTACCATTTTTCTGTTCTGTACACATCTTCAGCTCATATCATATTATTTGAAGCATATTGTCCAGCAAAATATTCTCCAGTAAGGTGTTTTGTATTCATAAAGGGGACACATATCTCAAATTTAGACGAAATTCACAGAGTTATTTTACCACATCAAAGAACATTTATCAGAAATGTTATTGCAACTACCAATGCAAGATCACCAATTTTGCACTTTTGGGAATTCACAGCTCGTCAAGGCAACCACGTAAAATTCGTGCTTTCCAGATTACATTGGAGTGGTGATATTATTGGGTTATGTAAACATGGAGGCATATACATACTTGATGTATCTCCAATGTCGAGTTGGACACAAAGAACATTCACAGCTATTGGGCCATATTGTGTTGTCTTTCATAATATATCGAAATCTCAAAAAGGAGATAGCATCCCTGTGACGTCATCCTTTTCAAGCCTAGTTGTTTTTTATTATATACTTGAAATGCATGCAGTGTTAGCAGTTACAGTGCAAGTTGACAATACTCTGTGTAGAGGTCTTCCAAATCCATGTTTGCTTCCTAAAAAAATATGGAAAGATGACGAAATGCATATTCGACGATTCACAGATAGTTCCTTGCATATCACAATAATTATGCCCCAATGCTATGTAATATCTGTCTACCCACATTCCCCACAAAGGTGTCATATTTTGCTTATTAACAAAGCCTCAATGAGTGAAATACTGATTAAACTACAAGAGAGTTCAAACTGTACATCATTTTGTAGATCTCGTTCGTTGTTAATCAAAAATATCCGATTTGCAGAGTGCCAGCCTCTACATCATGTAAATCGAATACCCGCACTCTGGATTTACTTGGGCCTCTTTTATTTAGGACATTCATGTGAGATGTTTGATACTCATCTTATAATGAAGTTTAAATTTGCCACTAGTTGTAAGTCTTATGTTATAAACACTAAAATATACCATATGTCACCGTTAATGAGTGAATTGAACTGTATGAACATATTTGTCAGACAGGTTACTCATCTACTGTACGTATACATAGGATCAAACGGTTTTATCATAGGACCCGACTGCAGAAATTTAAACCTTGTTCCTTTCATTATGAGAATTGTTCCATCCAATATCCAAAATTATACAGTGCGTGTTTTTTTCTTTCAAAGAAGCGACAAATCATCTTTTATATTTGATGGAACAAATACATACCACTACAGACAGAATACTGATGTTAGCAGGTTCGAATACCTCATTAAAAAGGTTTGGGAAGTACGAAATAAATCTACTTTTGAATGGAAATTCACTCGCTGCAGTCCTAAAACGATATCTACGCCATATAAATTTGAAATTATTCAAACTGAAGGCCAATGGTGCAAACGATGTGGTTACAATATGTCAATAAAATCCCTCAAAGGGTACTTTAGAGTTTACGAAAATATTCTTATAGGATCAACTTTGGCCAGAGGGGACTTTTTGCCATACGAAAGGATGTCAGTTGCACATGCTTACTTGCTAGAAAATCTTCCATTCAGCAGTTGGACCATCACTGGTGATACAATTTTTTCCTCTGCTACCAGGCACTTATTACCAATTTTTAGGTTAAACTATGACATGAGGTGGAGTTGGTTTTATGCTCGTTATCGCTGCCGCAGTGCCAAGCAAGAAATGATATGTTTGGGCGAGGAAACTGATTTTGCATTTTTCGCAGCTAATTTTTTCATACATATCATGAAATCTTCAATTCTATACCTGGGATTGATAGCTGTGCAAGTACGTGTGCCATATTCCTTTTAATGGGTCCACCTAAGAGGTGATCCATTATGATTTTGGATGCTGATCCGTTGTTCATCTGTTGTTATCTCCATCCATCATTCGTTTATGAAAAAGATGACCTGTTGAGGTAATGCTCTTTTAAGACTCAAATTTACCTTATTGTATCAGGTTTAAAGAAGTGTCTGGTTATAACTGTTTATTGTATATTCACTGAGACTGAAAACATAGTCCCGGTCTGCTTCTCCCTCAGTTATATATTGGCAGGTGGTTGAACTTATATGACCTATCCAGCTAAACAGGTAAGACAATAATTCAAGGGTACGTCAAATTATTCTTATCTGAACTTATTCTTTACAAGTTTAATTATAAAGTATGGTTTGACACATAACCTGTAATTATATTGGAGCTCCGCATTTATAAGCAAAACTTCACTTAATCAACTAATTCATAGTTTCCCACGTTCATATTTATTCATTATTATGTGGGCTGTGTTTCAATGGATATTAAGGTGAGAAAAGGAGCTGTTACACAGAGATACATGTAGGGGTACACGCTCTGGAACATGTTCTGAGTAGTTGATGGCTGAAAACCGTTTACTTTACTTGGTCTAATACAGTCTTTGTAAAGAATGTACAGAAGAATGTGACAACAGCACTTCCATGTATATAAAGGTTAGGCAGTGACAGGTAAGCTTACGAAATAGAGAGAGTTTGGACTCATGAATATGGTAATGACTACCTAGAAGTTGTCCTGGATGGAAAGACACAAATTCAATGAGTATCTTGGTACCATTTCTTTACTTGATTTTCTTTCGTTAAATGTGACCTCATTTTCACGGTCACAAAGATCTATATAATTGCTAAGCTGGACACATTGGTGAATGGTTGTCATTGAATTGCAACTTGTTTGTACCTGTTATATTCCCAGTGTATTTCCTTTTGTTCACCCATTTAAATGATAAAAGTGGTTACTACGGTGCTGTTGGCTCTTATCACATGCCATCTTTACCTTATCTCATTAACAGTTCAAGGGACTTGCCATTCGGGACATCCACCATTTCTAATTAGTAGTAATTGATATAAAAAATTTCAATGTATCAGTGTTTTGTGGATATACATATTAAGTGTTTATTATTATGTGCCTTGCTGATTAAATTCTTATTTTGAAATGTCATTTTTGTCTGTACAGCTTGTTATCGATTTTGATTCATTACGCAGTCACAATATTGACTAAAGAAGGAAGATGAACAAGTATTTTAACGTTAAAATGACACTGAAAAGACGGAGTCTTGTAAGAAATAAATGAAGTACACATAGGCAGCAGTAGGTCTAGGAATGATTTGTTTTAAATAACGGGTTTGAAATCTATTTTTTGAAATTTCAGGGACATCAGCCACGATGGATAAATGGTAATCCAGCAACATTTACTGATTGGCAAGTCAATAAAAACACTAAAAGGGAACACTACTTTAATTTGTTTCAGCAAAACAACCAGGAATCACTATATTCAGCTCCTTATAATGCTGGTGTTAAAGTGCTTAAGGCACATGGCTGCGGAGCCATGATTATCAAGACAATATACGATTATTCAAATTGGATACTTGTAAATTGTTCGATTCCTTGGCGAAATGCCCTTGTCATTTGTGAAAATGAGTACAAAAGACATAATGTACAAAGTCATTCAGGATCCTTAACATTTTACAATAGGTACTGCCCAAAAGGTTGGAACATATTAACAGATAAATGCGTCCATCTACTTTTCCACAGAAAACCAGCTAATATTACTATGTCAAAGCAAAGGTGCAGACATATAAATGCAGGGAAAATTGGTGAAATCCCTGGTAACCTGTTTACTCAGGCAAATAAAGTGAATCAGGAGCTCGTCGTCAGCACATATATTGATGAAGTGGAGAAAAAGTATATGCATGGGACATGTGATGTACCTGTTTTATCAGCATACAAATCAATATTCACAGGGTTTGCAAACAGGTCGCAAAGAGAAATCTTCGACCTTTTTGACTCATGGGGCTGGTTTAATATAAAGGCACCAGTGTGGGTACATGAAGGCTCTCTTGTAACTGTCGTGCAGCCAGAAATATTCACACTTTACAAAGTAGAGCCTGTCAGATATCTTCATTACATTCCATGTATTTTGGTCACAAACTATCAAAACATCCTCCCTCTTTATGATTCGCTGGATAATAAGAGTACAAACGAAGCACCTGGACTGTTATGCGAAATCAAGGCATCCGTTGTTACAAACAAGTGTGCACCATGGCAGTACAGATGCCAGGATGGTGTGTGCATATTGCAGCACCATTTCTGTGATGGACACTCTGACTGCAATGAGTCTGTTTCCACCGGTAGTGACGAGTTGAACTGCACTCCCACATGCCTTGAATTAAGAACCATGGCTTTAACACAAAGTCAAGAGAACTTTTCCTGTCCTGTTGGTCACGCCTTCTGTA
>CAXHWN010002582.1:0-14059 GCA_964020975.1 Hermodice carunculata
ATAACAAAGGAAAAATGTGTGAAAATAAATAGGAGTACAGACCGCAATTGGAGGCGGCTAATTGCATGAGTTCATCATCACTGCATGCAACTAACACCGCTTTGTTGGGATCTCCGTTTTTGGGTAGCAGCACAAGGTGCAGTCCTACAGCGAATACATCAACGAAAAAACCAAAGAGACAACACTGAGTTGACAACTACTGCAACACAACATGCAGTCCATGCAAAGTATGCAAGCTCTCAAAGCCAATTGCCACAGCTGACCTACTTAGGGCAGCTATTATAGTCCTGGACAAATGGCATGTTTTAACTCATTCTGGTTTATGGATGGGTTTCCCCCCCAGTGTTCGGCGGCACTTCTGTGGCTACACGTCCGCGTTCCAGTCCACAATAACAACGCTTTCATTTCAATATCACCCGGTCTAGCGGTGTCTGTGTTTGCCTGGTAAGTAATCCTCCAGCTGCCCAGTGGCAGCTGGACCATGACACCACCAGGAAATACAAAACCACTGACTATCAAGACCTTGACAGCCTTGGCATAGAAGGAGTTGATTTCCCTGGGGCTGTTGAGGGCCTCTTTTGGTTTGCGGCAATCTTTGCACACACACAATTAAACTAATCATCAGTATTTCCTTTAATATAGTTTAAAACTTCAGTAAAGTATTTCACTGTAGTTCTCTGAAAATTTTATCAACCGTGTGACCAAAACAACAGAGCTTCATGATGCTAAATTTCTGAGAGAATATACTGTACTGCCATCGACTTTGAGGTCTTGCATATTTCAATGTACAAACACAGTAAAATATATTGTAACATAAATGTATGGAACTACATGTTGGATACAACAAATAAACCATCTGGCAAATACTACAATAAGACAGCTGGAAAGACAAAAATGGTAACACAAACAGAAAACTTAAAAAAGAACATAAGACCAAAATAGAGAAAAGAAAAAAATCCAGTGAGCCAAATGATGTGCCCTGTAAAAGGTGGGAAAACAGCTGCTCAATTCAAGTTTGCCATGAGCTTTTTTGGATCTACTATCCCTGCCAACAATTTTACAGGCAGGGGAAAAAACCCATTAAGATATATAGGACAAGATGGCCTGCTATACCCTGAGGATAATGGATGCCTAACAAAGCTTACTATTTACTTATTTTAGGATTTGCGTGCACATAACAAGAAGTATCTATTACCTTTTGTTGTGCATCTTTCTGATGTTTTTAAACCTTTTTTTATAAATACATATATATATATATATATATATATATATATATATATATATATATATATATATATATATATTGACCCCCTCAGTGAAATGCATCTAGTATTTTGTAGCAAGTCACAAGAATTAACCATATTTTTAAATTAACATTTGCGCTCAATACATGGAAGACTCAAATTTTTTACCCAGGCAGATCAATTTGATCACCAGGTTTACCAGATATGTTCTTTCAAGTCCATTTACGGTATATATCTTGCCAAAGATTACATTTCAGCATTAACTCGCACCACCATTTAACGTTTTCCCATATGCCATACACATGAAAAGTTCTGTGACATGCGCAGCTGCCAGGCAAAATCCAAGAAACCTATGCTTCAAGTGCTTGGCACTGGCCATTAGGCAAGTGGCATTGGCTAAATGATTTGTCATTGGGTAAAAAAAAAAAAAAAAGCACGACTCGGCAAACCAAATTTTGCAACTGCTGGCAAAGAATATTTGACAATTTATTGGGACTTTTCAAGAGGGAGGTCATTTTAAACATTTTTTACATCCATGATGCATCAAAAGCATATGAAACTTGCCTGCAGCAACCAGCACATGTATGTTGGGAAATCATATTTTTTACTGCATGACATCTGACAACCGTGGCATCACTGCACTTTTCACATCTTTTATAAAGGTCTTCACTGAGTGTGTGCAAGACAAAAGTTCATGATATCATACAATAACTGCATTAATTTTCACGTGATCTCAAACTGGTATTTTCAATTCTGCTTAATATATGTATATGTACATGTACATTACGTCAAAATATACAACAGTGACTTATGACTCGCTACAGGAAGGAACAACTTAATTCTCATACACGTTTCTTTCAGTGAAGGGCTCGATCTCACATAAAATCAGAGACATGCAGATCTTGACCAAGCATCAGTTACCACTGCCCTTATGGTGTGCCTAAAAACCATCTTTATCAAGGACCAGACACTACCAAGACAACTGCAGCTGGGTTCCATCCCTATACAGATCTCCATTACAACTTAACCTGTGATCTAAACATGTCAATATTCCGCAGATACACTGTGTGTACACAGTGCTTTAACAGGTGCCTAGGAGCTAAAAGGAAAGACTCGAACGTGGGAGTACAGAAAACAAAACACACGTTGTCGTCCTTGGCCTGGGGATACCACTACTAATTATGAATGTGTCCGTTCCTCCAACCGAAAACTTATCCAACTTTTTCTACATCGTCCCTATGAGAAAATAATCCACACATATTGCACGGGTGATTCAAGATTGCATCACTGCTTCTGCATATTGTTTCGAAGACCCGTCTCTAACAGTGGAACTAAACATTTATAAACACTGCCCACTAGTGATATTCAGTCCAACAAAACATGACACTGTTACTGATGCAATGCAAAAAAAAGCTTACAATATTAACCAAATAGTGTTATTTCTTGCAACTGTCTTCCCCCCCCCCCCCCCCCCCCATGACCACTCTATTTGCCTCTGGCAACATTAAAATGCATGTGTCCGTGGAGGAACGGTGAATGGACTCCCGAGATACATGTAAATGGAGCCACGTGGACAATGCCCATTATGCTACACTTTACCACTGTGCCTTGCACCGCCAGTAAGGATTCAGAACTGTCCATCCACCACACTTGCTTCTTGAGCACCCATCCCTCAACTTTAAACACAGGGCATGCACATCAATTTCGCGCCAATATCTGAAACCCTGTCACTGGACAGTGGTGACAATTAGGTGGTCGTGTACTGAAGGAAAACCAAGTGTGTTACTCACACTGGCTGTCACACAGGCCTCTTACTCCAAACATACGGACGATTTCTTCTCAAATCATGGCCAGTGTGTGTTTAGAAAACACAACTAGAAATTTCTAAAACCGCAAGTTTTGCCGTAGTTGTCATATTTGGTAGAGTACGAGCCGTACCTACGAACACTTGCTGAATGATACAGGCAGCATCACAGGTAACACGTGCCAAACACGCACGCACACTCAAGTCAGTCTCACGCACACAATATTAATCTCTTTTTCCATTTTTAGCTCTTTTCGACCTTAAATGATGAGAATGGCTCAAATCATTCCACATCTACTCCCCCAGCAAGCTTGCACGAGTACATCTGACTGGTATAAAACTGAGCCGAGTTTACATGTCATTCTGAGAGGGTACAAGCCACATCCTAAACTGAAGTCAACTGAATTTAATGTTCTGTTTGCAGGATAGTTTGTGATGAATTATGGTATTTTAGTTTGAATTTTTTGTGTGTGTTTTTTCGCCCTCCCTGAGGTGGGCAGAGGGTCAAATCAAATGTGAATCAGCTGCTGATGTCCGTCATTATATGCTCGAGCCTTATAAAGCTCATTACATCCAGACATTAAACAGAGATGAAAAGCAGATCTAGTGAACATGGGATGGGGTCTGCAAGGCTTGTGGAGTAAACCTTGTTCCCACAAGTAAACAAACTGTGTCATGCTAGTGGGAATTCACCCCGGCTTCTTGCCACTACAGGTGAAGACAAAAAAAAAACTAGGCTGGTTCTATGACGACATGAACTTAACAAACAAAGCTGGTAGAACCGCTGTGCCATCTCCCTCCCCTGCCCCCACCCCGTCCCCCAAACAATAAGGTGTATGTATACAGCACGAGAGACGGTGAGGTTGCACACAACCAATCATACCTGCATTTATCAGAGCAGCGGACCCAATTTGTGGGCCAGGCTCCATACGTTCTACAGGAAAACAAGAGGCAAGTTTAGTAGCAAAGTCACACACTCACTCCATTCCTCATCAGCTGTCTTGTGTTATCGCGTTTTATTTCAAACAAAAGCAATCAGGGAGCAAGCAATGTGTATCTGAGAATATACCTCTGTTGGCATATCAGCTTTTACACTTGGTCAATTCGGAGGGAAGAAACTGAGTTCCCATAAAAAAGTACAAAGATCTGTCCAAATTTGTTCCTCGTTGTTGGATTACATTTTCTGTGTGTAATTTTTAATAGTTTTAGATATAAGACTACTTTTTTTCCTTTTTTTTTTAATTTTTGCTTTGTTATGGTCTGAATTAATTTCAAGAGACTCAAAAAATGGAGAGCTGTTCAACACAGCTGTTGTTACTATAGGAAACAGAACCCAAGCAATGATGACATCACAGCACACAATTGAAGGTCATGCAAGTTGTATCCTACTTGTATACACCGAGAACTGGAAACTTACGCCCACATCTTTTGATGGGACCAGCATAGCACCAGAAATTATTGGAGAATCTAAACACGGGTTCTGCTCCAGACTAAATAATCTACCAAAAACACGTTCAAATATTTTTCTTCACCATAAATTTTTTTCCAAATCAAAATCACAGATATCGTAGATGATCTGGACCCAGCACAAGATGCTTCTCAATCCACATACAGAAATGTTTAGCACAACATAATGTTGGCACCCACTGGAAATGGAAAAGAGCAAGCATCAGGAATAAGCATTGGGAGAATAGGATGCTTACCTTGTTTCTTATTGCCCACTGTCACTAGTTTCCCCATCGCCGCGATGGGACAACCAGACAAGCTGCAAAACACAATACACGCTGGCTAATCATAACGGACATAAGGAGTTGTGCAACAGTTATATATCCGTTTTACCTGTGTCCAGTAAACAGTCGAGCAATCTGACCTATCGGCTCCATATAACTGGAATAGGTTGACCTATCGGCTCCATATAACTGTAGCAGTTTGACCTATCCACTTATAATAACTGCAGCAATCTGATTTATCTGCTCTGTATGATAACGGGGGCAATCTGAAATATCCACCGTGTATATTAACTGGAGCAATCTGACCTGTTCGCTTTGCATACTCACTGGAGCAATCTGACCTGTCTGCCCGTCAAGAATATCCTGGTATTAGTCCCTTTTCCAAACCATTCCAATGGGAGACCACGTGTCTTTTATAACCAAATTTATCATGTCATCTGTTCTACCTTTTCTGTGTTATTTAACCTCCACTGAGTCCACTTGGTTTATGAGACCACTGTGGGACCTACCAAACGGGTGGTCTTTCAAAGGAGGGCCCAGTGTACTGATTGAATTCATGTTTAAGACACCTCAAGTTGAACACATGCTTGGCGACTATAATGCCACAAATTTAGTGCATTTAAAAGCATGTGAGTAAATGAGATCCAACAATTGGATTGATTTATGGCAACACAAAAACAAATGCAAATCTGCTCATCAGAGTCATCGGTAAACACATGTGAAACAAAATCCATTATCACACGACAGGTGTTGATAAAACTTGTGGCATTCTTCTTTGCATTCTTCAGTTTTCGTTTGGCCACAGGAGGAAAAAAGCTGACATCTTGTGAAACACATGTCACCTACATCCACTTGAACATTGCACGATTCTCTGCAACTCATTCTTATGAAAAAAAAAGATATAACTGTTGGTTCAAAGCGGCCACCTTCCACTATCTGTTCTTCAACTGCCTGCATTTATTGCAACAGATCATGATGACATTTGAGAAACCACACAGGGACTTACCTTCTGTGTGAATTCCTATTACTGTTAACGTGACCTCTTCCGTTACACCCAGGAGTGGGGCACCTGGAAGAACAAGACAACTCGCATTACGACTTTGACCTACAGTTACGCAAGTTAAATGTATGTTCATCCAGTGTCTCAAAATACCAGGTCATCCCTAATGCAACAATGATTAAAATTTGGTCCTTTAAGTCTTGGTCACTGGTCACTTGATACTTCCATCTTAAAAACCTTGCATAATGTTCTTTCCAGTCCTCAGGTGGCAGCACCACTTAAATGAACCCTGTCACAACACTGGGAGTGTCCATGGCATTTCAAGGATGAACTTATAATCCTATTTTTATCATAATAGTTCTTCAATTTTCCCTAAAACTATGCACATACACTATTTGCAGAAAATATATGCCTGCATCTGTCAGACCACACTCCACAACTGATATCGAGACAGCTACACCTTGCACCGTGAGATTCTTTAATTTCAGTATGTTGAAAGCTAAGGCTGGGTGTACTTTTCATGTATTTTGCTAGCAGTTTTACATTTCATCAATCCAGTGGCACCATCAAGGCAACGAGTTACATTGATCAACCTTTCACAAGTACAAGTCCCTGCATCTAGGGTGACCATCAAGAACATCACCTGTCAAGTCAAGGCTAGGTGGGGGGGGGGGGGAGGGATTGCAGGGGTGGTATGCAGTGACATGTAATTCACTCAATATCATTATTTCAAACGCCGGCAGCTACTGCCAGAAATAGAGCAAAATCAAGTGCCAAAACTAGACTTCAACAGAAGGGAACTTGGCTGGTCTGGTCAACTTACCTGAGAATATGTTCATGCATGGCCAGAACTGTAACAAGAATGAAGGCCCATGAAAAAAACAAGAAACATACATTGGCAAGAAACTGTAGATGCTTCACACAATGGAGCATTATATAAAGCTTCCTAGATGTTGTGCACATTGTACAAATTCTGTAAAATTCAATCTTTTTAATTGATTTTTCCACGACACTGCACAAGTCTGGCACAATACAGTACATCATCTTCATTGATATCCCTATAAAATACTCGAGGAACATCACTGTGGCCTCACGTCACTTTCTACGTGGTCTTCTTTTTCACAGTTATGAATGTGAACAATCAATCACCACGACAATGGTGCATCTGGTAGAATCATCACCTGCTAATTAAGCACACATCAACTTCATTTTCACATATTTAACTTAACGACAGCCAAAGGTTTTATCGTGACCAAAAGTTGTCACCAGCTGCTGCTACCCACTGTGCCAATCAAGCCAGGGGTTCAGGTGGCTTCTGCCTCTTGTGCACACCCTCAATGATGGACTAATCGAAGCAAAGGTCAGATGGTGGAGGTTTGACTGTGAGGTTAAGCTGCTCAGCCCAGGAGGTCAGGCAGACTGCCCAGGCAGTGGCAGTGCTGGCTTGTACCTGGTGTATCTAATCAAGCGCTGTGGCTGTGACCCCTCAATTTACCTTTATTGTACTTCTGACAAAGTAACATCTTCCTAAGCTTGACTCTTTCAGTGCCAAATTCAGGACTGAGTCGACAGCTTTTCTCGTGCCAAATTTTGGACCGGGTCATCAGCTTTCCTCGGTGTGCATTGCGCCCAATGTGCACCGAGAAAAGCTGTGGATCTGGGATATTATCTCTGCAACTATAGGCATACTGGTACTTGCATGAAAGGTCTCTTTACCAGGAATACGAATCTGGGATCCTAATGATAATTCAGACTAGTCTGACTTAGGTAGATCAACTTTAGTCGTAATTGGCGCTGAAAGAGTTTAACATTAGCCTCTCTGGCCTGAGCAAATTAAAGTATCCAGTGCACCTCAAATGAGCTGGGGATGCTGGTTGTTAACAAAGCTAGGGGAATACCACAGGGATGCACAGTGGAAACTGTGAGACTACATCACGCTAAATGTATGATAATAACTGTGCTTACCTTCTGGTGAGATCTTGTCCTTCCTTGGACATCCTGACAAGCTGCAACAAAAACATTAGACAATGAGTTTGTATCAGACACACACAGAGTTTGTACCAAGACTTGACCAAAAATCCTACTCAAAGTATTGGAGCAATGAATGTATGCATTTCATTTTACACCCAGCAAATTTTGTCACTTTTACAACCAATCTGAATTGCAGTGAAAACCCATTATAATGACACCATCTGTTCCCTTAGAAATGTGTCAGATAACTGAATATGTCAGATAAATGAGTCAAACAACAAAGAAAATTAACTTTTGCCATTCAAAACTTGTGTCATTATAATCAGTCTGTTGAATATCGGAGTGTCATTATAATGAGGTTTCACTGCATAACGAGCCAAAATGTTCCAAAGAATTAAAATTTCACTAACAGTGACAGATCTCCACCAGAAAATAATTCATTTCATTCAAAAATACATAATTTGACACACTTTTGGAAAAATTTCGTTTTTTCCAAACAATCCTACAAATTTTTGAGCATTTTCTACCCTGTTTCATAAAAAATCCTACCAAATACTACTTTGGGGGGGGGGGGGGAATCCTACAAAAGTAGGAAAATCCTACAAAAGTAGGAAAATCCTACTCAGTACAGACACTGCACACCCATACAGCCTTCCATAGAACATCAGTACTGTAGTCTAATCCTCGAATGAATTCTTCAATTGAAGGACGTGATGTTGATATATCGACATTCACCTTTTCCCAATACACTTGACCAGCAATGGTCTCATCTGATGCCAGTGTCCTCTATCTCATAAATAAATGGCATCAGTCAACAGCATATCTAAACCATTACATGCAGGAGTTACATAATTTGCTTCTGTGGGGAGGAAAGGTTAGTTTGTACTGGTAAAATTTTGAAATCTCTGTAACTGTACCTGTTAATGTTTTTCACACCAATTACAAATCTCTCCGGAAAAATGTCACGACACAGTTCCCAAAGCAATTGCAGTGCAACTCACTGACCTTACCTATACCTGTGTAAAGCTCATTTCTCCCTGCCCTTCCAGGAGAATATACTGAACCATCAGCACTCTTTTTTACCATACATATACTGTTTTCCTTTGCATTTATTTCCTAGCATGCTTGTTATGAAAACTTTATAAATTGCTGTAGTTTGTACAACGGATGCCTAATGCATACTACTGTGTGTACACGTTATTTCCCTGAGTGAGAACCTTTCACAGTAAAACAAATTTAAAAAAAAAAAAATAAATAACCCTTTCCCACTGAAATTGCCCAAAGGCAACTGCATGCGAATTGTAGTCTGTCTCAATCTTTTCACGTAAATTTCTTGTCAATGGTAAATATTTTTCATGACAATTGCCGGCCATACTGGTCCTATTATGATGCCAAAGTCAGCATCTTTCCTTGTCACGTGTTAGCAAGATTGTACTCAACATGCACTAAGCTGCTGACTCTGACTAATATCTAACCTGGAAAATGGTTAAGGTAACGTTTTTTAAACCCTCTCCTGCTCAAATCATCCACAAGCACCTGCATGCACCTTGTCGTTTGCCTAACATTTTTAATTATATTTCTCATTTCCAGAAAACATTATTGCTGACATTGGTATGCAAGACCATTCATGCTGGCGTGACATTATCAGTCAACAGTCAACAGCTTTCCTTGGCATGGCTTGGGCGCAATGTGCCCAACCTATGCCAAGGAAAGCTGTTGACTCAGTAGTACTCTGACCAGGAATGGGTTAATCGCAGCAAAGAGCATGGTCTGTTTTGTCCACCCACTGTGGGAAACCATGACACCTGCATGTGTGTCCATGTATGCCTGTCATGACAAACAAGACCTGTCACACAGCAAGGTCAACAACACACTCACTTCTAGTTTGGAATGTTGGAATGCTCATTCACTTCACACAGATGCTGTCTCCAAAAGATCAAAGCTTAAGGAAAACTGGGTTTTTGACATATCTATGTATCATACAAATCATATACAGTCGTACATACTGCCCTCACCCCATCACACTTCTGCGTCCGCCCCCCCCCCCCAAAAAAAAGACATGTATGTTTATCCCATGAGTTATGATACACAAACTTCATATACCTGCACTGTACAAAACAAGTCAAGCCTCCCTCGGCCTTTGCAATGTAAAATGTAATGGGAAGGGGAGGCTTTATCTTGTCATACAGTATCTACATTGTACCACTGAGTACATTATGAATTAATTTTATGTTAACAAGGTATTCTACAAATTCATATCTGAAGTCCATGACAGGTAACACTGATGTCATTGCTTGTATCAGCTGGCACGTACTGTGCCATCTTACGTAACGACGATATGCTATTACTTGCCAGGAAATCCCTTGTGTCATTCTGTTTGCAGAGATCTATGTCAGGAAAATTACATCACTGTTACCTTTTTAAGTGAACACACCTAAATGAACAGACAAAATTTGCCAAAGTGGGAAAAAGGCATGTTTTAATGCTGTTGCTTGTCTGCCATTGTTCCACTTTTCCTACATCAATGCGGACAACTGTGTGTGTATGGTAACCATCCTATTCACAGATGGTTTTCATCATGCAGCTCGGTCTGTGCTCCTGAAGCTTCCAGGCTTTAACATAAGCACTTATAACCATACACAAGGACTGTTTAGTACTCCCTCCTCCCCCCCCCCAAAAAAAAGGGGGGGCAGGGGGAAAGCTGGTGTGGGGAACAGTCTTATACTGCTGTACACTTTGTTCTATCACATCAGGCTAATACTGCTGTACACTTTGTTCTATCACATCAGGCTAATACTGCTGTACTGTTTGTTCTATCACATCAGGCTAATACCGCTGTACACTTTGTTCTATCACATCAGGCTAATACCGCTGTACACTTTGTTCTATCACATCAGGCTAATACTGCTGTACACTTTGTTCTATCACATCAGGCCAATACTGCTGTACACTTTGTTCTATCACATCAGGCTAATACTGCTGTACTCTGTTCTACCGCACCAGCCTGATAATATTGCATTTTTTGTTCTACCACACTAGGCTCATATTTTTGTACTTGTTCTAAATCAGACTGATACTGTTGTACTCTATCCTACCACACCAGGCTTATACTGTATTACTCTTTGTTCTATGAGTTGTTCCCTGTTTTCATGTTACCTTGTCCCTGGTTCATTCTGACAGAAAAACTAGAAGACTGTGACAGTCCTGCGCTCAGCTCACACTTTTATCTACAAATTGAAATGGCCCCATAACCTTCAAAATAATATCAAAGTCAACTGCAATCATCACCGTTTGCAGTTTTACAGTTTTTACTCTCACAGTTCTGGACTCTTCATTTTGAAAAGGAAAGGGGACTGGATCCAGTACTACCAGGATATAGGCCAATATGTTTCTACTTTCAAGGTCACTCAAGGTCAAGATTAACAACATCAAGAGACAGCCCATCGATACTTTCCTATTACGGATTACACGCAAGCATGGGCCTAGTGCCCCCCCAGGCTGTGATGTGAGCCAATACGTCATAGTTGCATATTCCTACAATAACATGGCCAACATGTACATGTACTCAGATCAACAATTCCCAATTTCAGTGATAAATTAAAAATCGACCCAAAAATGAACAAACAGAAAACAAACCAAAAAAAAAAAAAACATAAAAAACTAAAATCTTTGAAGCATGACCATTTGAAAATACCTAATAGAGACCCACCCAAAAAGTGTATCCCCACCAAGTTCGAAATGAATCTGGCTGATGGTTTTGGAAAAGAAGTAAAAAAATGTGAACTACCATTCCAGTCCCCAATGACTTGCATAGCACTTGATCAACAACACAGCTTGACCTTAAGGCAAGCTCTGTTCCTTGGAGCAACAAGTATTTCAGTCAGGACACCCAAAAATTTAAAGCTATACAGGAATTTAACCCACCGACTGCTACAAGTATGAAAAACAAGATGGGGGTGTCAACTGGCAAAAAACCTTGATGGTGACCCCTGAATAGTAATGTGTGCATCAACTAATAAGTTTCAAAATAGTGTTCAGAGAACAGATTAACCTCGGCCCCCACAATCTTTTTTTCCTCAATTATGCAGTTTTTTTTAGACCTGGCAGTAAATTATTTAACTTACAATTTCCATATTGTTGCCTATGAAATGAAGGAGCACTTCTGGATGTGTTCTTGGGGTACGTTCTGGTAACCGAGACCACTGTACTGTGCATCACTCAGAGGGCCTTCAAATCAACACTTCAAAAAGTTTCATAACAAGTTTAAAAATAAGAAGAAGAAGCTGGTTTTCAATAGGAATGTGGTCAACTATGATGTGCATCTCTGACAAAAATTTGGGGAAGCTGCGTTGGATCCTCCTTGAGATATTACGGTAACGTCGTCACCTTGTGCACCACTCAGACGGCCTAATAGATAAATGCCTTAAAGTTTCATAAAAAGTTAAGAAAATAAAAAAAGGACGCTAGTTTTAAATAGGAACCTGGTCCATCATAAGATACATCTCTGACCAAAATTCTGGAAAGCTGTGGTCAATATTTTTTTAGATATTGCGGTAACATTTCAGGGTTGATGCAACTCAGACGGCCTTCAAATAAATACATAAAAAGTTTCACAAAAACTTTTAAAATAATCAGAGGAACCTGGTTTTACACAGAAATCTGGTCCATTATTAAGTGCTACTGTGACAGAAATTTGGTAAAGCTGCAGTTAATATTTTTTGAAATATCGCAGTAATGTCATCAGGGTTGACACCACTCAGACGGCCTTCAAATAAAAATATCAAAAGTTTCATAAAAACTTTAAAAATGAGAAACCTGGTCCATCATTAAGTCCGACTGTGACATACATTTGGTAAAGCTGCGGTCAATATTTTTTGAGATATCGCGGTAACCTTGTCAGGATTGATGCCATACATTAAAAGTTTCATAAAAAGTTTTAAAATAATCAGAGGAAGCTGGTTTTCCATAGGAACGTGGTCCATTATAAGGTCCTTCTGTGATAAAAATTTGGTATAGCTACAGTGAATATTTTTTGAGATATCATGGTAACGTCGACTGGACGGACTGACAGAGGACACAGGGAATGACAATACCCTCCGGCACTTTGTGTGCCAAGGGTAGTAAAAAGTTTATAAATACAAAGAGGAAGCTGGTTTTATATGGGAACTTGGTCAATCATGAGATGCATCTCTGACAAAAACTTGGTGAAGTTGTAGTCAATATTTTTTGAGATATCGTGGTAATGTTGTCATAGTTGACACCACTCACACAGCCTTCAAATAAAGACATTAAAAGTTTCATAAAAAGCTTAAAAATAATCAATCGAAGTTGGTTTACAATAGGAACTTGATCCATCATTAAGTCCTACTGTCACAAAAATTTGGTAAAGGTATGGTGAATATCTTTTGAGACATCATGGTAACGTCGTACTCTTGTGCGCCACTCTGATGGCCTTGAAATCAATACTTAAAAGTTTCATAAAAAGTTAAAAAATAATAAGAGGAAGCTGGTTTTCATTAAGAATCTGGTCCATTATAAGGTACATCTCTGACAAAAAATGTGTACAGCTACAGTGAAAATTTTTTGAGATATTTTGTGGTAACATCAACAAAATGAACGGACAGACAGACAGGAGATGCAGGCGATGACAATACCCTCCGGAACTTTATGCGAGAGGGTAACAAACCAAGGTCCAGGGGTCCCCAGAAGTGTCCCTATGCAATTTTGAAGCAGTTGGCACAGCAGTTTCAGAGAAAACGATTTTTTAAGGATTTTGCCAAAAAATTCACCCAAAAATCACCGGAGCTTGATCATACAAACAAAATTAGTTGAACCCACACAGGGTAAAGTGTGAAGATAATCTGGCCCACAATTTCAGTGAATAAGTCAAAAGTGTAAATACGAATGGACGATGACAACAAAGCCTGCAATGATGACCACTGACAAATGACAAAGACCCACCACAATACCTCGGCTAAAAGTCAGCTGAGGTAAAAATAACTGATTCCTTGCCTAGCCATTTGTACCTATGGTAACCTTAACCCGCCACCACCAAAAACTACTACTACTACTACCACTGCTACTATATATATATATATATATATATATATATATATATATATATATATATATATATATATATATATATTTTAATTAAATATGAGGAATGAAAACTGTGCTTACCTTCTGTGGTGAGAGTAAAGTCCGGTGACATGGCCAGTTCCATCACAGCCAGGTGTGGGGCACTTGCTCTCTACCCAAAAAAATGACAGCATTATTGTCAGTGATAAGTTGATATAAACTGGTCAAG
>CAXHWN010002583.1:0-18000 GCA_964020975.1 Hermodice carunculata
CTGCGTACAGGGCAGCACACTACCTAGCAGAAAGAAAAAAAAACTGGAATGATAGGAATCGGCACAAAGAAACATCGTTGCGCTTGGAAAACACGTGAATAGTTTTTATGAACTGAAAATCGAAGTCTCATGATCTAAAATTGGTTATCATAAGAACAGAAATAGGTCAGATATAAAGTCCAGTAAAGGACATCTGCTCACATCAATCCGATCGATTTGCTTGACTAAGCGTATTTTATTTACGAACATTGATTAGACAGCTTATATGTATCCAATCTATTTGATTGAAATCGCTGTTGAATTCCTGTGTCAAAATGTGTGGCTTAGTTCATTTTACAAGGCCAGTAATAAAAAGAGTTGAGGTGTGTTTTTGTATTGGCCTCTTACTTACATTTATCCAATACCTATTTACACGTACAATAAATTTCAATACGTAGATTTTAAGATGCATTTCACTATGACTGATGTCTGTTATAGTCTGTAAGGTTTACGGGACGTTTGAATCTTGATGAATTAAACACTTCAGCTTCTCTTTTGAGTTCAAAGTAATCTCTGTGGCCCACATATCTGAAAAAAGTACCTGAAGTGTTAAATAAAGATAAAGCAAACTAACAATCCACTTCTGGAATTCGTTTATCTGTTCATATTGACAGTGTTTTACACCCACGTCTCAAATACACAAACTATAACGTCAGTGCCCATTTCGGCACTTATGCTATGGAACGCTTCTCTGGAATTATATATCTTCTACCATTATTTTACTCGACTGCATTTCTCAAGTAAGACATATAGTGTATCTAAGGATGTGGTTGCGGAAAAGGCTTGTTTTCTGTGTAAATTTGTTTAAAAGTATAACTTGCCGTTATTTTTGTTTGTTTGTTTGTTTTTCTTCTTCATTTTCTTCTTCTTCTTCTTCTTCTTCTTCTTCTTCTTCTTCTTCTTCTTCTTCTTCTTCTTCTTCTTCTTTTGCTTGATATTTAGTTCCTGTTCAATAGTCATAAACTATAATATCAGGGTTTCCTGATAATAATAATAATAATAATAATAATAATAATAATAATAATAATATTAATAATAATAATAATGATGATGATGATGATGATGATGATGATAATATAGAATGAGTGAATTAATTAACGAATATATAAATAAATAATTAATAAAATAGATAAACAAACAAACAAACAAATAAATAAATAAATAAATAAATAAATAAATAAATAAATAAATAAATAAATAAATAAATAAATAAATAAATAAATGAATGAATAAATAAATAAATAAATAAATAAATAAATAAATAAATGAAATGATCTGTGCATGTAAGGGTAAAGGATTTTTTTAAGTGTAAAAAAATGAAAAACAGGGCAATCATTTCAATTTTGATGATAGGTACATTAAAAAACACAGTCATCAATGAAAAGGTATGGAAGAGTTCACTTATGCACCTGCTAGGAAGTGATAGAATGTGGACCAAGGCAAGAAGAAGAAGAAGAGGAGGAGGAAGAAGAAGAAGAAGAAGAAGAAGAAGAAGAAGAAGAAGAAGAAGAAGAAGAAGAAGAAGAAGAAGAAGAAGAAGAAGAAGAAGAAGAAGAAGAAGAAGAAGAAGAAGAAGAAGAAGAAGAAGAAGAAGAAGAAGAAGAAGAAGAAGAAGAAGAAACAAATGCATTAATTAATAAATAAGGTTTTCTGGGCATATAAGGGGCAAACGAATTATTTTAAACGGAAAAAAAACATAGGGTAATCATATTAATGTTGACGGTAGGTACAATTAACTGACACAGTCATCAACGAAAAGGTTTGTTAGAGTACACTTATACATGTACTAGGAAGTAGTAAAATGTGGACAAACGCTGTTTTTATTAAAGCTTTAACAAAAGGACAGTAAACAAGTGTGTATATGTGCACACACGGATGCACCCATGTATATATGTATGTACCTGTCTAATCATGTTATCGCCTATGAAATTTATGTTGCAACTACTTTTGATAGTTTCTGTTAGTCTTCAAAGATGGTGGAGACGATTGTGATAACTTTTCAGATTTGACTCTCCCCAAATGACTACGGGTCCACATTTTCGTTCCTGTCTGGGGTATTACGAGAAAAAAAAATGACAAGAGTGGCTATGGATAGATGGGGAATGTAAATGTGTTGTTCTGCACTCCGTTGAGCACATGAGTACGTCCTACCAGCAGCATGTGTGCCAATAGCGTCATCGTTTGGCAATTTGTCTAGGTATATTGGGGTTAGTATGATGAAAAGGGTGGGACATGATGGGCAACCACATCTGCACTTGCAAATCCAAAAATGACTGACTGGACTGGGGATACACTTGCACACCTTTTCACAAGAAACACTTAGCAGAAAGCACAATATGTACAAACTAATGTGGTGACAGAATTTGTATGGCAATTATTTCCTCAGAATGCAAGCAAAGGCGAATTTAAATGTCAATCAGTTTTAGGGAACTTTTGCTATATATTTTTTTTTTCAATAAACTATGACTTCCAGGTGAGAAAGGACCACAATGGCCTATGAAAAATTTAATAGGATTACTTTAGAATTCATTGCAGGCAGACGTCACATTATTGTGTTGGTTTGCGCACCATGAAGTCCCGACAACACTGTCAGAGTATCAGTCAATAGTACTATCCGTGTCCACTGTTGGCAGCCATATAGGTAGTGTGTATCCTTGCACTTTGGACGAGGTATTGGATCTTGTGCTGGGGACTGCGATACTGCTCCTCCTGGAATGGCCGAGTCGGATGCTGGTTGGTTGCTAGTTACGGTGTCCATCTAGTGTTGTTCCATCCCAGCTGGTACTCTGAAATGAAGCTCATGTCTGCAGACGATCCAGGAAATATTCGCACATCAATATTATGGGATTGCTGAAATGTTATTGTGGGATGGGCTACATACATGTTAACCTTCTCCTGCTGAATCAACAAAATGGCCCTGTGGGTCCCAATTTAGGGCGTTAGAGGGAGCTCCAGTATACATATGTGTATGAGGGGTGCCAAAATTGCTATCAATGGAATGTCTTCTGACATGTAGACCACCAACCATTAGTCAGTGTTACACATTTTGAATGATGGTACGAGGGTTGTGTTTCCAATAGGTCTCACAGGTGCTGCAACTGGCTTGGTGGAATCTGACTCAGAGAAACTAAAGTATGGAAATTTGGAAATACAAAAAAGAAAAAAAAAAAAGAAAAAAAAAGCACGCATGCACACACACACACACACGCGCACGCACGCGCGCGCACAGACCAAAAGCAGCCTGATAATATGTTACTTATTAGTGCTTAATAGTAGGGAGTTCAGTCACGTGACCACGGAGTACTGACATTTGAGTCTTTCCCAATTTGATCACGACCTTACCTCGTTCCATTGCCTGGTGTGTAAAAACTATCCAATGAATAGTTATTAAATTTTGCATGTTGGTAGCTCAATTCATTATCTATAACCTGTGAAATAAAATGCAATGCGGACGGTACTTTTTGCCATGCGCGGCCGTAGAAGCGAACTATCGATGCCGCCGGCGTGGTTGTCCATTTGGCACGGGTTTTTCGACTACCGGAAGTAGTGTCATATGCTTTTTATGACGTTTTCTGCAGGCTCTGACGTAAGGTGTGTGGTCACTTGCAATGCAATCTTTCTCTGGTGCCTGTATATAGCTTTTTGGTGGGTGAAACAAATCGGCGAGGCCGAAATAATGCATTTTGAGATTTAATTGGAAACTCCTGAAAACCGGCAAATAGTCAAAATCGTACTTTAACAACTTGTATCACTCAGCAAAACGAAACTTAGACGTTAGTTTACTAAATTCAAGTGCTTTTGGTGTATTTAGGCCTAACACGGCTTGCAGATTTTTGATTGAAATACACTTGTTGCCGCGACTTGGTCAACGGCTATCAACATCCGGGTACTTATGTTCATTCCAATTCCGAGGCAAGCACGCGTGTGCACCGTACCCTATCCACAGAATTTGCGCTAAAAAACAACAGGGTCACAGTTCGCGGGAAAACTGGTACAAAGCTTGTTGTAAACAACTTTAGATCCTGAACATATTTAACCAAGTTTATTTCAATTTAAGAAGAAAACATGGCCACAAATAGGAATTTTTATTAACATATGCAAAGCATGCCGGATGAGCCCACCGAGTCTGTGGTTTTGAAAATTGTTGTGAAGTACAGTGCATTTGGCAGGGCAATTGCAAACAAAGACTTCCCAAATTACAAACGGAGTTACCTGACACTGTACAATAATATGAACGGAGTTGAAAACCAAATGAAAGGTCTGATTAAAAGGTGAAGTCACTGCAACCTGGAGCAAAAGAGACAATACAGTGATTATTTATTTCCGGTACCTGAATGGAACTAGCAATGTAGACCTACCCCAACTCTTAGTTTCGTTTCAACTTCAAGTAGGCCTATAAGTACAACTACAACAAACACAATGAGCAGTCCCTTGGAAATTGGGGCCCAATAGTAATATTAATAACACGAAAGAGCAGCCACAAACACACCCAGGCGTACATGCAGATGGTCAAACTAGGCAGGCGTACATGCAGATGGTCAAACTAGGCCTAACACTAAAGTAGCAGTGCCAGAGAAAGGCACTTACAGATTACCCTTCAACAAAAACAAATTGCAAACCGAAATCTCAAAAGGAAAATTCAAACCCTGTCAGAACAGGCTAAGTCAAACGCAGTTAAAATACAAAAATAGATGCGGAAAAACACAGTGCTCTTAGTCAAATTTAAACTATGAGTGCTAAGTTGCAGACTCTGAAAGTTGATTCAAAACAACTTTCAGGCTTAGAAAAGTATAAAACAGAGTTGACAACAACAAAACAAAAACAAAACCAAAAAAAAAAAAAAAAAAAAAGAAGAAGAAGTAAATGCTCTTCAGATTCAATTGGAGAAACTTAAGTTGCAGAAAGTAAGAATGAGAAATAAAGAAAGGACGTTTAAAAGAAAGAGAGTTGCATAGGCGTCCAATTAGGTAAGTCCCTGAAAAAAGATCCACAGACCTTAACTTCTGAAATTTGTAACTTGCAAGCAGAAAAAAAGGAAAATGCAGAAACAGGCGTGGTATCAAAAAATCGAAACGACGACAATTTCAAGATTCTGTTAAAAACAATTTTTAGCAGTGAAGAAGTGGAAGCTCTGGAAATGCACATCGTTGAATTGGAGAATGAAATAGTGAGGCTACAACAAATCAACCCATTGCTCGGAAAACATGAAGTAGAAACATTCCATGGTGGCATGTTTACAAATGAAGTTCGAGAAGTCATCATGCAACTTCTGGCGAAACAAGTGAGCATGGATTCAGTGAGTAAGGTGATAAAAATTGTGCTTGGAAAATTGGCACACTTGAAGGTAGGAAAGTTACATTCAAAGAGTTTAGTGCATGATATCATGCTTGAGGCCCATCCTTTGGCAAAGAGTCAAGTTGAACTGTTGAAACAGTTTGATCCCCTTTCAGAGAAAGGTGCCACAGTAAATGGAGATGGCACTTCAAAATTTCACAGACATTTTCAATTTACAACAAAAGAAAGAAAAACAGTGTCTGCAGGTTTGACACAAATGGCAGGTGGGGATGCTTCGAAGATATTGGAAACATTTAACGAATGTGTTGACAGTTTAGTGGAGGCGTTAGAAAATAGCACAGAGGAATCCGATCGTACAGTTGAAAAATTGGTTGCTTCCTTCAAAACACAATGTCAGATCATGGATCAGTAAGTCCATGCTTCAACAAACAACTAGAAAAATTAAGATCTGATATGCTCCCCGAACGTATTAGTGGCTAGGAAAATCTGTCTCTGGAAAAGAAAAGTAAGCTTGTCGTCCTAGGGCAATTTCTACTGCAAAATGCACATTTTGGTTAACTTTGCAACTGAATGTGACAAAACCTTGACAGCATTTGAAGGCATTGCTAATATGCATGGGGATTCGAAAGTAATTCTCTCTCAAGCAAGCGAGTCTGGATCTGCAAGTTTAGTGCGCACACCTTGCAAAGTTTTTCATTCCCGTGGTGGTGAGAAAGCAGGCGTTGCGTTCCATGTCATGTCGTATCTGAGTGGGAAAAATTCGAAACATTACTTTGAATCGTTCAGAATTAATAGATTCAATATACTTTTCTATGATGCTGCTGCCATTTATCATCACATATATCATATTGCGGACCTCCTCGACACGTGGCCATCACCAAATAAACTTCACCAAGCAGCAAAAGACGATGTACATGACAAAGTCAACATTCCTGGGATTTGCGCTCTTGGAATCATAGACAACATTGTTACAGGTCCATTTAGGCGGGTGATCAACGAGACAGATTCTATTTTAGATATGAATCCCTATTTGTATCAAAGGAAAATTGCATTTGAACGATGGTGTAAAGATGCATCTTCCCTCTTGACCGGTGAATGTCTATTTGATGAAAACGCAATAGACATCCATCGAGACGAATTGTATACGTCGCTTTTTGAAGACACAGAAGATGAAGAGCTGGATGAACTTACGATACAGGCTCTTGAACTTCAAATGCATGGCCTACTGTTGATTCTTTAGCGGCAAGCGCAAGATCAGTTGCCCGGAGGAAAATACGCTGCGCCCGATGAATGTTTGAAACAACAGACACAAAGTGTGCTGGTAACAAATGTTGTCTCAGAGCGGGATTTTGGATTCTTGGATTATATGATCCGGGCAAAACATGCAGGGTCTATTCTGCTCTATGAACCATTGACTGTGTGGGCAAATAATAAAACAGCCGGGCTGGAAGCAAAGTAACAAAATCCCCTGCAGGAAAAAAATAGTTACTAGAGGAGGCCAGGTCAAACATACCTGCCCTGCGAGAAGAGTTTTAAAAGAGATGTAAAATAATCAGAACACAAAAACACGAAGCTTTACTTTCAAACCAATTGACTAAAGAAAAGGTGGAGTTACGGGAGAATAAGCGCAAAGTAGTGGCAACAAAGAGGGTTGCTTTGATCGGTCAAGTTTGGACTTCAGTTGAGGAAATGGAAGCTGAACTTGGAAAGTTAAATGAAAATCAAGTTCGTGAAGCGCTCTTGGCCCAAATAAATTTCCGTAAGCAAGCTTTGAAATCTAAAGGCCCCAAGGAATTATTTTTTCAGTCCAAAACAGTGGACAGAAAACGAATAAAATTTTCTGATGACACTTTGAAAGAAAATTTCAAGAAAATTATACACCTGAACCCAACTTCTGATTTTGTCCCGCGAGCAAACGAGAGTACAGCAATAACACCGGCAGAAAGAAGACGCGTTGATATTAGCCTAGAAAAACGGAGACGATTTGTTCAACTTCAGGAGGCCAGAATCAAAAGAGCAGTGAACAATAGTTCAGCACAATTAAGGGATTTGATGGAGTATATATGAAAATCACTATTATGCACCAAGCAAGGTCGCTGTCATTATTCCTTTGTCCCCCTTTGCATTTATTGAATATGTTTGGGAACGTGAAAGCTGAAACACCGTTGTTGGTATGTATTGTGGTAGCAGTGGATTCCAGGCCCATGGTTGCCACATTATAGTATGAAAGTGCCTACTGTGTTTCTGTTGGTGGTGCTGATTCTGACATTTGGATGATTGGCTTATATCTTGGTAGTGGTGCATCCTTCTCATACTGGCTTATATTTTGGTAATGATGCATGCTATTTGTCGGATAATATCTTGTCTGAAGAAAATAACTCTTGGGTTTCTTTGTGTATCAAATATGACTTTAAGATGCGTTGAAGGTTAAACAAGCAGAATTGGCTATTGACTTGATTATAATGGATCTTAGTCGCATTCATTGGTCAACATTTGCACTTGCCCCAAATATTTCTAAGGCGTGGGGGCCAGTGGAGGGCCAGTGATATCTCTGTTTTGTTGGCCCTGCTGGACGCTGGGCCAGTATAATTAAAAAAAATTCAAAGATAAATTATATATATATATATACCTTCGGCTGTAAGAAGCCAAAAGATTTTACGTTCATGACGAGATATTCTCACAAGACGGATTTTTTTTGCTGTGCAAAATGGAGGTAATTGATATATTTTTAAAACTTACTTTGCAATAATCAATTCTTTTTATTTATTACGATCATCATCATCATCATCATCATCATCATCATCATCATCATCATCATCATCATCATCATCATCATCATCATCATCATCATCATCATCATCATCATCATCACCACCACCACCGTTCGTCGCCGTCATCATCATCGTCGTCGTCGTCGTCATCATCATCATCATCATCATCATCATCATCACCATCATCATCGTCATAATCATCGACACCTATTGCACATGAACGCCTTTTTCTTCTTCGCTGGTGCTGGCATGTGATCAGAAATAACAAGCAGACCACAGTGAACAGAGGTTTTTTTTTTAATTTTTTTTTTGTTTTTGTTTATGTTTTTGTTTTTTTGGTAGAGTTGATATCCCTCGATTTCAAATGTTATTCCATGTGTAAAAGCACGTAATTGGTCAAACAAGACTATGGCGAATGAACGCATATTGGACAGATAACTTTATTAAAATTCGCCTATTGATCTTGAAATAAGGATGAGTTTTTCTTACTAGCGCACTTCACCTTTTTCTATTTCCCAGAACAGGGTAGAGGAGCGCTCTTATCTTTTGCATTCCCAATTGTCCATTATTTCATAGTACCGCAACTCTACCCCACCCCAACGCAGCTCAAACAAGCAGCAGTAGTACCAGTAGTAGTAGTAGTTGTAGTTGTAGTAGTAGTAGTAGTAGTAGTAGTAGTAGTAGTAGTAGTAGTAGTAGTAGTAGTAGTAGTAGTAGTAGTAGTAGTAGTAGTAGTAGTAGTAGTAGATTTTCCCCTATTATCGTTCACGAAAGAAAAAGACGGATGACCTGTCACCGAAGAGGGCCGTGTACTTGTTCTCGTTTTCAGTACCAATGCGTTCTAAAGTAGTATATGCCTTTCATGACCTTTTAATTAATTTTCAGCTGTTAAAAGTTGCGTCCCTAAAATAATTGGAAAAAATAGAAACCTTCAATGTCATTCACAACTATAGTCATGTGGCTTTGAGCAGTTGCTGTATATCCTCCTATATTCATTCTAGCCATTTTCAGTGTCATTTTTTTTTCGGTTAAAAAAGGCTTTGAACATGTGGAAAATTGGAATTACATCCTGAAGAGTGTCCAAAATTTGACAAATTATTTTTTCAGGGGCCGACTAACAAAATGTTGAAAAAAATATCGAGTACTAAACTACACCTGAGTGCTAGCTTTTCACAGTTGTATGAATTATGCAATGCTGGGGGTAACATATTTGTCGACCCTGTGTCAATGTACAAGCCACACCTGCAATAACATCACCCTGGGTCCTTGGTCAACCTTTTTTGGGGTTGTCACGATGGCCTAGAGGTCAGCGTGTTGGACTTTACATTTGGCTAGGCGAGTGTGCCGAAGGTAGTGGGTTCGAATCCCATACAGGTCGACATACATTTATCGTATTTTTCACTTGATAATACTCTATTAGTTTCGAAGTGCTGTGGGCCATTGCTCCGACTTCGAAATTATATTAGAGGTGTATTTCATAAATTGTCGGTCTGTGGAAGTGCCCTACCGTGTCAATGTACAAGCCACACCTGCAATAACATCACCCTGGGTCCTTGGTCAACCTTTTTTGGGGTTGTCCCGATGGCCTAGAGGTCAGCGTGTTGGACTTTACATTTGGCTAGGCGAGTGTGCCGAAGGTAGTGGGTTCGAATCCCATACAGGTCGACATACATTTATCGTATTTTTCACTGGTCAACCAGTACCTACCTGACCTGGTAGTCCATACACCTAAATGAACACCAATGGAATTATGTCTCCAAAATCTGATATGGCTATCTATATCCAAATATATGAACAAGTGACTGGGAAGCGCTATATTTGCCACTTTACAGACTAAACTCAGTCAGCGGATCTGGTATGCTCAACAATAGGCTGATCATTATTTTGTAAAGTTACTTAAAATAATGCCCAACGTGTTTTAGATTAAATAAATGTCCCTTAATAACTGAAATCTTAATAACTGGAATTCTATTTCGCCAAGAAAACACAAAGGCCAATGAAGACCCCCCCCCCAAAAAAAAAGGGAAAAAAGGAAAAGAAACCCACTTTTAAGATGGCAAAACTATAAGTGGTTTAAATGTTTAAATTCGAGATAAATTATGAACCTTCATATAATTTCAAATATTTATATCATACATACATACGTATATGGGCTATAAATCCAATACACTCTTGATTAGACCAAATTGAAGTAGCTGCACATATGCAAAAGCAGGAACAATAGGTAAAAATTCTTACCAAAGGGACTCTTAAAGTAAACAAGTTACAGACTAAAAACATTTCAAAGAAACCACTTGCATCAATTTCGATCATGCATACTGCAAAAAAGCTGGCTATGACAACGACTTTAATGCATTATTTATGTGAACCCCGGTACACATATGAAACACTTTTGATGAGAAACCAAATGTCGATAAAAAGGGTTTGTCTGCTAATACCCTCCCATAGGCTAATGTCTCATTGTATTACAACCGACATAAAATAAAGCTTTACTTACTTATTTACTTACTTACTTAGTTAACTTACATGTGAATATAATTTGTGCATAACTGCTGTACAATATTAGTGTGGTCATATGTTTGTTTTCTTTCATAAAAATACAAATTGTGCATAACTACTGGTATATTGTTAGTGTATTGATATGCTTTTATTGCATGTATTAGTTGCAGTCACTATCTACTTTCTACCTGGAGTACATATAGCCTATTGGGTAATCATGCAGCTTCTGTATGAGGAATGACGTGTACATCTATTAAATGTTTTGCAATGCATTCTGTCATTTTTATATGGTAGAGTTCAACAGAAAGATTTGAAAAACCAACATATAATTGGTTTATAACACAGACGGCACGTTCACATGTTTTGTAATGTTCAAAATATTAAAATGTACAGGAGCTCCTTGATTGTGGCTCCACTTCTCTACTCAGCACCAATTCGGATGTAGATATTGACAACGCTTCGGCCTTCAAAGAATGGGATGGACAACAACATGTCCACAAAACCCTTTATTCTGGACAAGATTCAGTCCCGCATTTGAAAAACAACTTATAAGATCCCTAAACCCTGGCATTCAAGCAAGAATTTCCAGTCATGCTGCTGAAAAAATATGTCCGAGAACTCAACTGAGAAATGTGATCGAAAAAGTTGAGGAATTGCATGGTGACATGATACCGGTTGCTTTTCTCATTTGTGGTAAAGCTGTCATCGAAAGAAGTACATTTCCCTATTTTGACCCCCAGCAAAAGATACATTTTACACAAAAATATCAATTCCCATTATAACTGACAGTTGCAATTGCTATTCACAAATTCCAACGCAAGTTCCTTTAATTTATTAAATCTGTACCTCAGAAGAAGCTTATTTACAGTCTTTTTTTTTCTTCTTAATTTTAAGTGGCGAAATGTAACTGTTGTGATTGAGATTTTTAGGAAGAATGCACCACAAGATTATCATCCAGTTTTTCTCCTTGCCTTCCTTACTTTCACTCACTCTACATTTCCTCCCTTATCTCTCACCTAGCTTTCTTTACACAGCCGAGTGTCTTTGAGGCCCCCGACACCTTCTGAATGAGACTAACAAAAATAGTGATGGGGGGGGGGGGGCTCATTTAGCCATCACTGGCGACAGCGCAAAGGTATACATGGTAGAAGCAGAACAATTTCGTTTTATTAAATTATTCAAATCTATATTCAAAATAAAATTTCAAAATTTAATTTCACTCAATATATTATGTATTTGTGAATTATTGATATTAACAATCTTCATCGTAACATTCTTCTTGGATGTATATGGTGGCTATTTTTTTTTTTAATTGAACAATATCATGAACAAGGTGTAACGGCTTTCATTCTATTGCAGACAATTGAAATGTCTTCCACTCTGTTAAAAGTTTTTTTTTACCTGATCTTTATTATTTCAATAATATTTTCCAAAACAAAAGAAAAAAGAAAAATAATGAATCGATAAAAGAATACATATCTGATAAACAGACTGAGTGACTAAGCGAACGAATGACTTAATAAACACGATGATTTAAGCTGTTGTCGCTCTCAACAAGTGAAATACACTTACGCCATCAGATAAATGACTGCTTTCAGTAATTTGCACTTCGATCAAAAGCAAAAGGAAAAACGTAGTTCTCTGACCCTATTATTAACGATTGTGACCACATAGAGCGATCATCTGGCCACCAGTGTTTATATATATATATATATATATATATATATATATATATATATATTCTGCATTAGTCTATTAGTAGCCAATCAGCTGTCTCTATTTGTACCACGTGCCTGCCCTGTAAATGTTATATTGAATCGTTATATTGGACACCTCGAGGGAATCCCCGTGCGCGCGCGACGCCATAACGCAAATGACGTTCACTGGGGCTTTTCCCAGCTTCAGGCAAAATGTGTAGAATTTTAATGGGAAATATATTTTGTAATTTAACTGGAGTGTTTCAGACTTCTATATTTATACAAGGAAAACCATACAAATTGCAGAATATAAAAGATGTTGGATGGCAGGTGGTCCAATATGAAGTTTACGGGACTCTGAAACGTTATATTGGGTTCGGCATCGCCTCACCCAATATAACGTTTCATCGTCCCGTAAACTTCATATTGGACTCCCTGCCATCCAATATCTGTATAATAAATATATATATATATATATATATATATATATATATATATATGTGTGTGTGTGTGTGTGTGTGTGTGTGTGTGTGTGTGTGTGTTGTATCTGTAATTCATCCCATAATGCTCAATTATCGCATGGCTGCCATCAAAATATGGAATGTTACCGTTTCGCATTATCTGAATAACAAGAACAGATAAAGAAAAACGGACCATGACCTAGTCTAATTTGGCAAAATTACAAATTGTACAAATTGCAACAAAATTGTTACAAAATTGTCTTTATCGTAATTAGTCCCAAAATGTATTATTATTCTGTTTATGTAATGCTTATCTCTGTTAAAACTTTTGTTTCCGACCAATCACAAACCAGTTTTCATACCCTACAACACACCAAAGTTACAAGCGATCATTTAAACGCACACATATGTGAAGGTATTCATCATCTCAAGCAATAAGTATATTTGAAACAATATCTCTGTAAACGTCCCCATTTAAGTGGGTCTTAAAGGAGTGATTTGAGATAACCTTTTTTTTAAAACTGTACATGTACAATGTACTTGCACTGTCCCGACCTTGAAAGGAGCACTATTTATTCACCTAGAGCACTTACTTAAACTGCTTTCTTGTATGATCACAATGAAAGTAGAATTTCCGTCAATCTCATAATACTCGACAAAGAGCCCACCTGTAAATAGATCGAGTTCACTTATCTTGATTCGAAATAGCTCAACAATTAATGAGATGGCCTCAAAATATTTACAGAAGACCCATGCTCCTCAGTGGACATGTCACATGTGGCAGCCGATAAGGTGGCAAAGGCAGAATGCTTGGTTGCTGAAAGGCAAGTTCGGATGAATGACATGTTGAACAATATTTTTGAAAGTCCATACAGTTCACAGGAATTTGAAAATGCAAACTTGTCAGAAGTAGCGTACGTAATGTCATCTTTGAATGTAGATTTTAGATAGGAAATACCTAGCATGCATATATTTTCCCCCCTGTAGTGTTGATTCAAGAGAAGTGAGAATAATCAACGTTTATGTCATAATTTGTGCTTTGGCAGCCCTTTTGTTTTGCACCAGATTATCTTGACTCCAATTCGTTATACAATAGCACATACACTAGCTTGCCTTATTCGGGCAAATATTATAAAACAAGAAGCAGAGCGCCATGAAAATGCCGCCTAAAATGATGTTTTGGTGGCAAAAACTACAAATGAAAACAAACTGACAGATGGACCCATTAGGGGAAATTGCGGTTTATTGGAGTATGTGGCATTACAAAACGGAGCGCAGCTGCTGTTCTTATATAATACAGTGGTACCTGCTAAGCCAGACAAAAATGGTCACATAAGGCAGGTGGTCTTCCACTGGAAGTTAGCTTACAAAGAAATTAAAGGCCATTGTCTTGAAATGACAGTCTTAAAACCTAGTGCGGTCTTTCACGAGATGTGGTCTTTAGAGTAGGGACCACTGTATAACCATATGTGTGGCTCCAATAAAACATGTCTTTGAAAACAACAAACAAAAAATATGTACTAAAATAGACAAATAAATGACTAAAAAACAAACAAACAAACAAACAAACAAACAAACAAACAAACAAACAAACAAACAAATAAATAAATAAATAAATAAATAAATAAATAAATAAATAAATAAATAAATTTGCTGAATACTTTGCAAGTGTTCTCAGTCCAGTTACATATGATAAGTGCCTATCGCGGAAGTCCCCGCGAAACTGACCGAAAGCAAAATGTTCATCAGTCTCTTTGTGAATATTTCGGATAAAACATAAGTATATTTTATGTTCATATGATACCAAATTTACCTTTCAAAAGGTGAACGCGGTAGACCTACAAAAGGCTGATATTCATAAGCACGTGGAAAACAAAATTAAAACTTACAAACATCTACAGGCAAATTGGTGTTCCCTCGTAAACAAACAAGATAATCCACTTATGGACCTCCATAATACTATTTCAGAGCAATTTCTACACGTCGCTCATAATGAATATCGGCAATCTCTGGGTGAAAAAATGTTTAAAGAAAAAAGGCAAAGCCCGCAAAGTTGAAGTCGCCCAAGGGATATCCTTAGCAAACAAACTAAAAACAAAAACAAAAAAAAAAAAAAAAAAAAAAAAAGAAAAAAAACAATCCACAAGTGATATCATTTTATACACTCTACATGATAATAAAACAGCGAAGACTAGCCACATGTTTTCTCGACGTAGATGCTTAAATTGATCATAATGTCTTCAACTGTCGACCATATACAAAGTGGGACTTTCACTATCCATATGGAGCATATGGTGGGACATTCACTCAACGTGACAGAACAGACTCCGAATGCTAAACGATTACAGAACTTCTGTTCTGTTCAAAGCATGCGACATCCTGCAGTATTTCATGATAATTACAAAATGTAAACAGTAAGAACAACCTTATTACAGAACTTACAGTACATGCACTACATTAAAAATTGTATATAACTTACAATGATTTTTGTGATTATCAGTCTATTAACTTATTTATGGCATCCTCCATAAGAGTAGATACTCAGATAGGAATGGTCTTTCCTCGATTGGATATATAAATGTTTGTATCTCACACACACACACGCACACACACACACACACACACAAAATGACTTTGCTGTCTATATTTGCACATGTCATTATTCTCAGGACTTGTCCATTATGTGTCTGGTGATCAACGGTCAGTCATGTGATTTTCGGTGGCATTTTTTTTTTTATGCCATAACAGGTTCATCTTGCTTGGTTTCTCTTATCGTTTGTGCCTTTTGTAAAGGTCTAGAGAAAAATATACTGCTGTGCAGTTGGTTGGCGTGCATTTGACTTTTTGGGGATACACGTTTGACCAGAAATGGTGCTATTCAATTCAATGAGTAGGATGTATGTGTTGTTTTTGAATGTGCACCATGGAGAGTAGCATGCTACTGACAGAAAATGTTTTCCGTAATATCACTGTTTAATTTGGAACAAATGACACCCCCCCCCCCCCACACACACACACAACCGCAATTTGCATATTTTAGTGAAACTTCGGATGGTAAACTGCACATCTTCTCGTGTCTCTCGTGAGATTAATTTCTTTTCTATTACTATTTTTTTTTGGGGGGGGGGGGTGCGTTCAGGACTATACATCTCCATGTTTGAAACCAAAGCTGAAACACTTATAAGTTGAGCAGGTCTAGGATCAGAAACCTGTAAGAATGGGTGAAAATCATAGACTCTTTCGACTGATATGGCTGTCACAGCCAGGAACTCAATAATAGGTTACAATGTCTCAATAATGGCTGAAATGTCTTGATATGAACAAAGAGGTTCAACATATCTGTGTTTAAACATTGTTCAGCTAAACGGTTTCTTACCTTTGAAGCATGATTTAAGAAAATGTGATCATTTTTTAAGCCGATGATAAACCATTTTTTTTTTTTTTTTTTGCGGAATGCATTTCTATCCCACTCACAGGCCTGAACTAATTGTCTCTATGTCATCCCGTAACCGTACTATACCAGTTCCCAGGGCAATGTTGCCCCATCACCACTAGATAGTACCGTGTTTTAAATGCGTCTGAATACATGTTTACAGTGTATTATAAAGATTATGGAACAACTAGGATCAAATATATTTTGTACCCTCATGCTACATTGTAGCAAATCTCTACTGGGATACATCATTTTCAGGGATGCTCTTTTTCCTGATGTTCCTTTGGAGATACAAAAAGGAACTTAAACAACCACTTCTTCAACTCAAGCGCTGCGCCCGAAATGTAACACACACACACACACACACACACACACACACACACACACACACACACACAAAATATAAACTTATATATATATATATATACTCTGCAGATATTGCATCAGTGCAATTATGAGAAAATGATTGTATACATATGCGTATATATACTGAACCAAACAAATAACGCAACCCTTAAACTTTTTAACTTAAATATTCATTGTTACTTTCATATCACACAAACAAATTAGATCCATATTCTGCAGTCTTTTTGGCATAACATGTGAAAAACAAAAACTTGAAACTGTCAACGAGGGCGCGACCAGCTGGCAATAAACAGGGCAACATTGATTTGTAAAGTTCACAAATTGGCATGTCCACTAATACTGTGTGTGACCACCATCAGCATCTGTAGGTGCTATGCAACGTCGGGGCATGGATGGCACTGGCCGCTGCACCAATTGCCGGGGCACACGATCCCACTCTTCTTGAAGAGCCTGGTGAAGCTGCTGGCGGTTGGTGGGTGCTGGATCCTGTCTCCGAACACGCTGGTCAAGGTAGTCCCAAAGATGCTCAATGGGATTGATATCAGGTGAGAAGGCTGGCCATGGCAAAACGTTAATTCCTTCTCCTTGCAGAAAATCCATAGTCAGTCTAGCGGCATGGGGCCGAGCATTGTCCTGTTGAAGCAAGTGGAGTTGGTGGTGTCTAATGAAAGGGAGAGCAACAGGCTGAATGATCTCAACCCTGTAATGGGCAGCGTTAAGATTGCCTTCAATGAAAATTAGCTGGGTTTTGGCTGTGAAGGAAATTCCACCCCACACCATCACTGATGCACCTCCAAATTGATCTGTTTCCAGCATACAGGCATCTGAGTAGCGTTCTCCCCTTCGTCGCCAAACACGTGTCCTACCATCTGCTTGATACAGGGTGAAGCGGGATTCATCGGTGAATAGCACATCCCTCCACTGTTGATGGGTCCAGCGAGTATGGGTAGTAGCCCATTGTCGTCGGGCTTGCCTTCTTGCCTGTGTCAAAATTTGACCCCTGTAAGGACGCCTGGCGTGTAGATGGTGTTCTTGTAGTCTATTACGGACTGTCTGGGCAGATATTCTGTAATTGGTTCTGCCATGTGTCTGTTGTGCAGTTCTAGTGGCTGGTCGAGTTCTGTTCCGCAGATGTGACACCCTGATGTGTTTGTCTTGTGCAGGTGTGGTTTCTCTTGGTCTCCCAGGACGCGGTCTATCAGCTGTGGCCCCAGTCTCCTGGAATCGTGTAGCAAGTCTGGATATAGTGGATTTGTGGACTTGCAGTCTTCTTGCCACCTCTGCTGCAGATAAACCAGCCTGTAGCATGCCAATTCCTCTCTCCCGATCTACTGTTGATAATAGACCGATAGTTCTTGGAATACTGTGCCAAATGAATCCCATGCTGCCCTTTTATTGTCCGTGAGGGGCTACACCCAACCAGTGAAGGTGTGAATGTT